>VWYN01028496.1:133349-160385 GCA_013400075.1 Hippolais icterina
GGGGGACGGCGCCGGCCAGCCCAAAGCCCGCGGCGGCGACCTCGTGGCCGGGGGCAAGTGCAGCGCCTGCGGCTCCTTCCTTGGCGCTGCCGCCGTCCGGGGCACGGACTCGCAAGCCGCCCCCGACGTGGCCAAAAGTAGCCCCGCGGCACAAAGAAGCGTCCCAGGGGATAGCAGAGGGCCGAGCGCCGCCCAGACGGAGCCTAAAATCAGGCCTCTGGGCCCCGGAGGGTCCCCGCTGTGGATCCTGCCCTCCCGGCAGCGCATCCACACCGAGAAGATCAAGGAGACCTACATCGGGGATGTCACTTACATCGACGAGGTGGACTCGGCCCTGGAGAGCACCGACACCTCCGACGGCTGCCGGACGGACAGCGAGGAGGCAGGACCCCGCAGCCCCCACCTGCGGGGGCACCGGGACCCCCGCACTCGCGGGCACAGAACTCCCCGCGCTGCCCCGCAGCCAGAGGCCAGGGCCAGGAAGGGGACATGTGTGGCCAGCGGTGGCCCCGAGGACGGGGACTCGGGTCCGGGCCCTGTTTGCCCCCCACCAGCGGGAAGAACCAGCGGCCGGGAAGATGGGGAGCCCCATCGACATCTGGAGGGCAGCAAGGGAGTGGGAAACACGGCTCGCCCCCCTCAGCAGCCCAGTGAGCCCCTGGAGCCTTCCTCGCAGCTGAGGACCAGCACCCCCATTCCAGGCACCCACGTCCCTGCTCCCCCTCCTACCAAGAAGGCCTGCGCCCAGGTGCCTTGCAGGAAAGCCCTGTTCTCCAGCAGCAGCCGCCAGGCGCCGAGCCAAGGAGTCCGGGGCCCGGAGCCGGATGCTAGCAGCGCCGCCCCATCGCAGCCTGGGGGCACGGCGGGGTCGGCCGAGCGGCGGGGTCCCTGCAGCCCCAGGTGGCTCCCGGGGAGCCCCCTCCGTGCCTTGTCCACCAACAATTGCAACAACACCCACGGGCAGGAGTCCCCGGAGTCGGGCAGAGGTAAGAGAGCCGTGCGTGGGGTGCCGGGGGCGTCCCCAATGAAATAGGCGTGTGACTGTCTCACTGTGGTTCCAGGGACGCTGTCACACCCCGCTGGCAGCCCTGTCACCCCTGTGCCCCAGGAGGCTGCTCATCCTGCCGGGGAAGGTGCCGGGATGCCGGGAGCACAGCCCCAGCGGCAGCCGGCCGGGAGCGCGGCACACGGGTGAGTGAGCACGGGCGGCCCTGGCAGCCCAAACCGTGCTGCCCTGAGCATCCCTCCTGGGCACGGCAGGATGCAGCTCCCTGGCCCCAAAAACCTCCCAGAAACCACAGTAAGGGGGTTACAGTATGCTCGTGTGTTGCTTTGGGTTTTGGGGAGCTGCATTTCCGTACATCTGTTTCTGCCAGGGGTGTTAGAACAGATACGACAGAGGCATTTTGCTGCTGTCAAGTTCTCCCCTTTTGAGGAAAATCAGCTGCCTTGGGGCTTTCCAAGTGCAATCCTGCCAGCCCTGTGCCTGGCACTGCATGTCTCAGCCCTGCAGGAGAGTTCCAAGGTGGTGCTGGGTCCTCTGAGCCCATCAGCAGGATGGGGAAGAGCAGGGGACTTCTGAGAGGTGTTAAACCCCTGAAATAACGGGGAAAAACAGGGAGGGAGCCCTTTGTGTCACTTTGGATAGTGACAAACTTGTGTGCTGGGTCACTGCTGCTGGGAGGCAGCTGCCCCTGATCTCACCGTGCACCCCGATCTCACCGTGCACCCTGATCTCTCCGTGCACCCCAATCTCACCGTGTACCCTGATCTTACCGTGCACCCCAATCTCAATCTCACTGTGCACCCCGATCTTACCGTGCACCCCGATCTCAATCTCACCGTGCACCCCAATCTCACTGTGCTGCAGCTCTCAAGGCTGCCAAGGCGGGTGCAGGATGCAGCCCCAGCCCAGAGGAGCTGTCAGTCCCGCTGCTGCCCCTGACTCGCGGTGTGTGACCACCGTGCCTCTCCACCCAGGGAGCCGGGGCAGCCAGTGAGCCGCAAGGGCAGCAGCGCTTCAGCATCGGGGCTGAAGAAGCTCCTGTGCAGCCTGAGCCAGAGCACCAAGCAGCGCCTGGGCCGCTTCCGCTGTTACAGCATGGAGCAGCTCCCCGCCCCTGGCGGCTCCCCGCCGGGCGGCCCCCGCGTCAAGAAGTCACCGTCCCTGCAGTCCCTGCAGCTGGTGAGCTTGGACATCGCTCCATACTGGGGGAGGCACAAGGGAAAGGATGCTGGGCTGGGATGAAGTCATCCTGAGTATGGATTTATGGCTCAGGCGGTCCTGGAGGGGTGTGGGGGGATGCACCACCCCAAACCTGCTGGGTTTGAAAAGTCTGGAGCCAACTGGGAAGTGGAAGGGGGAAAGGAGAGAGAGAGGGGTGGTAGTGGAAAAGCAGATACGCTCATCCCTCAGCAGTGAGTTGGAGAGTGCTCCAGGGGGGGTGGGATGTCCCAATTTTCTCCACTCCCTTGGCACCCAAATCAGTGAGTGAAGCACTGCGGTGCTGTGCAATGTTTGTCCCCATCTCAGCCAGGTGTTTCTCCCCAGGTGTCACCCTTCTGCCAGCCCCAAAAAGCTGCCTCTATCCAGAGCCTGCATCCCCAACTGGGCAAGGCAACCCGTGCCAATGCCTACCTCCTGCCTCAGACCACGGGTGACAGGTAGGATGGGGCCTGGCACACCCCTGCGGTGCCCAGGAAGGCTGTTCTGGGCTGCTGCGATGGCCCAGTGCAGCCAGGGGCTGCAGCACCCAGTCTCCAGCAGCTTCCCTGGTCCCCACTCACCCATCTCCCCTCTCCCCACAGGAAGGGGGGCTCAGGGCCGCAGCGCTCGCTGAGTGTGGAGGACATCGGGGTGCCCGGCCAGCTGCGCGCGGTGGGGCGCGTGGTCGAGGTCTTCCCTGATGGCACCAGCCAGCTGGAGCTGCAGCGACCCCCCCACGGTGTCTTCGGCTTCTCTGTCACCTCCGGACACGGCCGGCCTGACACAGGTATTGTGGGATCATCCCAAAGCCTTGTCCCACCCCAGGGGCAAGGCTGGGCACGGGTGGAGGGGGTCGCTCCATTGCTGCTGGGTCCCAGAGAAGTGATGCGGGTGGGGGGACGCTGCCACGCGTGGCTTTGGCCACGCACAATCCTACGTGTCCATCAGCACTTGGCTTGGGGCACAGCCCACGCCAAAGGCTGTTTATCACAGGTTTGTTTCTGTGACCCCGGGCACCCCGGGGGCAGGAAGGGCTCTCACCCATCCCTGTTCCCTCTGCAGGCATCTACGTGCAGGAGATGGCGGATGCCGGCACAGCCAAGCTCTACGCGGGGCTCCTGGGCGTGGGGGACGAGATCCTGCAGGTGAACGGCGCGGCCGTCTCGGGGCTGGGGCTGCCCCGCATCCGCCAGCTGCTGCTCCAGGCGGACACGCTGTCCCTGCGCGTGCTCCGGCACCGCCCCGCCCCGCGGTAGCCCCGGCACGGCTCCGGCGAAGCCCGGCGGGAGGACGAGGAGGAGGAGGAGGATGTCCCAGGGATGTCCCAGGATGCTGCAGAACGGCATGGCATGGACCGAGCTGCCTCGCAGTGCCAGGACCTGCCCGGCTCCTCTGCAGTGGGGGCAGGTGGCTTTCCTTGTCCCGCTGGGAGACAGTGTGGGACCAAGGACCGCACAGAGTCTCCAGGAGCCGCCCTAGTGTGGGGGACAGGGGACAGCCTGGCTCCAGCGGAGCTGGGTGGGTGTGTCCTGCTGGGCACTGGTGTGACCAGCATGAGGACACCCCATCTCCATGACCCCAGGAGACAGAGGGCTTCCTGCCAGCACTGCCACCTTGTGCTGGAGGGCCGGTGAGGTTCTTTTAAATTATTTCAAACTGAAACCCAAAAATACAGCTCTGCACTAACAAAACAGTGGCCTTGGATTGTGGCATGAAGGGGCTGGGGTGGTGCGTGTGGCCGTGGAGCCTTTGCCACTTGTTTTCCCATGGCCCTGCTGCTCCACCAGCCACCTCCTGACCATGCTGGGGTGCTGGGGGGGCCCTGGGCAGGTAGACAGGGAGCTCAGCCACCGGCAGGACTCCTTGGGCATTTTGAGAGGTTTCTTTCCAGCCGTGGAAGGCAAAACATATCCTTGGAGTGAGTGTCTCCAGCAGCAGTGGCATGACAGCAATGGCTGCCCTCTGCACGGTGGTGCCCACATCTGGGCACAGCTGCCTGCAGCAACCCCACATTGGGGCACAGCTGCCCACAATGCTGAGGTGACCCCAGAAACTGCAGATGGCTGCTTATGCCTCAAATACGACGACGGTGATGTCTGGCAAATGCTGCTGGGAGAGCTTTTCCCACTCCCTGGTGCCAGGAAACCCCAAGCTTGTCCCGGGAGCAAGAGTCAGGCAAGAAGGAGCGGAGATCTACGCTGCTGCACCTTTATTTAGTGTTAAAGGGAGGGGCACCACCAGCGACAGAAAAGCAAATGTACACAGGGAAAGGGACCAGAGACACTCGGGTGGCTTGTGGTGATGTCAGCAGCTGGGCCACCCCCTGGACAACCAAAGGAGCAGTCCTGCATGGGAGTCATTCCTGAAGGATGCACAACCATGCTGGAAATACCAGGGGGAATCAGAGGTGTGCAAACAGCAGGCAGCAGCGAGCCCTGATCCCTGCCCAGACCCGCGCTCCTGGGAACCTGCTCTTGGAGAGGTACAGACCCATGGAGAGGCACAGACACTGCTACAGCCAGCCTTGGAAAGCAGACACCACCTATTCCCTGCAGGGATGCTCTGCAAGGATAAGGAGCCGCTGGGATCATGAGTGCGGGTGGGCGCCGAGGCACCACGTGTGCGTTACTGATGAGCACCCGGGCGGGCGGGGAGGCTCCGTCCCGCCCCGCCCGGCTGCGGAAGGCACGGAGCCGCCGGCTGTGCATCCAGCGCCTGCGGGAGGGACGGGGGAACCACGCAGAGCTCGGAGGGAGCCACGAAGCTGGGGGGCAGGAGTGTTCAGTCCCGGAGGTAAAGCCGTCCGGTGGCAAGATTCTAAGGCGGGGAGGGATGGTTTTGGGGGCGATTTGCAATTTCAGCAGAAGCCTTTGCGTCAGTGCCAATTAGCTTCCTCCCCCAGCCCCATCTGGGAGCCATAAGCCAGCCTGTGCTAAGTCTTTTCATGTTTGCAACTCAAAATATGGGAGCAGGCTGGAGTAAGAAACCATTTTTGCCTTCCTAAAGAGTCACCCCCTATCCCGCAACCGGTGCTTGCAGCACGGCCCCTCTGCCTCCTCCTCCACAGTGACACTGCCCAGGTGAGCTTTTTTCACCACATTTTTGGTATTGCCCACCTGGCTACTCCACATGCCCTGCAGGGAATCTGACAACTGCAGAGACAACTCGAGCAACAACAGCTGGGAGGTAACAAAAGGACTGGGAAGGACCACGGAAACATGATCTAGCTTTGAATCTCCTGCCTTTTGGTTGCTTACAACGGAGGTGTCCAAAAAATAGCAGTTGGGAAAAATGAAGACATCCTATTTACAAGTTCATATACACTTAAAATACATCACCGAGCACTGTTCCTCTGATCATGTGTGCTGTGCACCCGCAGAGAGAACGTGGCTCCAATGGTCATCAAAAAAATCTTTTAAAGTTTTTTTTTTCCTTAAAAAAAATAAGTTATTTTAGACCTGACAAATCACTTGCCAAAGGGAAGCAGCTGTTAAACAGAAGCAGTGACTCAGTTATACAAGGGCAAAGAAAGCATCAGTCAATGAGCTTTAGAGGCCTGTATAATGAGGGAGGCAAGTTTAAAAGCTTCAAGACTCTCCCTCTCTGGCTCATGGCTGATTGCCAGCGCTCGGTGAGCAGCAGCCCAGGTTTGCAGCTCTGGGGTGTCTGACAGGGCCTGGGAGGCCGATGGCAGGACACGAGACCCTACAGCTCTGCTCTCTGCCCCGTGTAGAGGCTAGGAAAGCTCTGGTAGGACTCACCGTGCTCTCTCGGCAGTGAATTGGTGCTACAGAGCCCGCCTGCAGGAGGCAGGGAGGGGCGGGGGGAGCAGGGCCAGGGCTCCTCTCTCTTGCCGTGGCTGTTGGGGTTCACCCTTCCCAGTAATGCTTGGGGCTGGCACTGGCAACGCAGTTTGTAATGCTCAGTGAATTCAATAATTCCTCCCCAGGGCTCGCTGCTCGGTCTCCACCTCGCAGCGGCTCCTACCTGCACCGGGTGGAAGCGCGGGGCTCAGGTCCCCCTCCAGCTCCACGGATCCGGACCCGGAGCCCAGGTCCGGATTGCACCGAAGCAGGGGAGGAGGCAGCTCCAGTCCCCCCACCCCCTCTCCCCGGGGCCAGGGGAGGCGCCGGCACAGCCGAGCTGCAGTCCTTGGAGGAGGATGGTGAGAGCTGGGTGTTCCTGCCGGGGATCTCCGTGGGCGGACGGAAACGGGAGAGTTTCATTTCCCCGCGCTGCCGGGGCGAGGGGGCGGGGAGGGGACGTCCCAGGAAGTTCAGTTTTTGTCATCACAGGACAAAAAAGAGGATGAGCACCACTAGCAAGATGACGAAGAGGACAACAATTGCACACCACTGCCGTCGATCTGGAAAGAAAAGGAAGCATCAGTCTTTCTGCTTTAGTGGAGAAGGAAAACTGGGGGAGCATTTTTCTTCATGTACTGCTACGGACCAAATTCAAGCTTAAGCCACAAAAAGCCAAAACAACAGTTCCTGAGGGAGAAAGGCTGTGGCGCTGGATATTGCAGTGAGGCATTCTCCTCCAGGACACATTGGGGTTTGGGAACAGCTGTGGGAATTCTGAGGCTTCTTCCCAACCAAGTTCAAACAGCTTTGAAAAGCTGGCTCAAAAGCAATTGGGAGGAACAAGCAGAGAGCTTCTGTGTTTGCTGTTCATTCATGGAGTAATCTGTTTGCCAGAGGAACAAGAAGGGATCCGGTGAAAGCTGCCCTGAGGAGCTCTGCCAGGAAGGGATTGTGGCAGCTTCCCTTAAGAGAGGGCTAGGAATCAGATTTCCCTGGACATCTTTACACCTCATTGGCTCAACACCACATCACCTCTGAGAGATGATGGTGCTGCAGTGAGGACAGGGCTGCAGGCACCCCCTCAACTCCTAGGCACAGCAGCTACCCCAGAGAGAGCCCTCGCACCCTCCCTGGCATAGGTGATTCTAGCAAAAATGCTCTTTCACAATACTCAGAAACACTCTGCAGAGATCCATGGGTTTTCTCAGAGGAAAGGGCAGAGACACAGGGTTCACCCGTGGTTGTGCTGCTGCTGAGCTACTGGAGACCCAAAGTGCACTGTCAGCACTCCAAGTGGTCTCTCTAGGGCTATATTCTCACTATCTCGTTAATCCCTCGGACAGCCTAATCCTGCAGAGCAGGACTGATTTTCCTCCTGGCAGGCTGCTGCCTTCTCGAGGTGCTGAGCACCCGCGGGACAGGGGTGCTGGATGGAGGAGGCGCTGGCCAGGCGCGGTGCCAGGCTCGGAGGCAGCCGGCAGCGCGGGACTTCCCGGCAGCCAGGCCGGGCTTCCTGTTTGCTCTGCCCGCGGCGCCCCGCCAGCCCCCCGGCTTCAGGCACAGCCTTATAAGGACTTTTCTGTGGGTTCAGCACAGAGTTCGGCTCTTTCCTCTACCAGCTGAGAGAGACGGTCCGACAACAGGCCTGCAGGCGCCAGCAGCCCCAGGGCAGGTGGGATTTGGGAAGGGAATTGCCGCGGGCATTCTGGTGCGCGGGAAAGCAGCCACACACGGTGGTGGCCGGTGTTTAATGGCACCTTGACAGCTTTTGTTCCACAGGCAGCCCGGGAAACTGCAGCAGAGCAGGAGGCTGCAGAGCTTCCCCTCCCACCAGCTAGAGGGGGATTTTCCCAGCAGCAGCAGCATAAATAGAAAGGCATCTGTAAATAAAACAAAGGCAAGGGACAGACAGCAGAGCAGTGTCTGGGCAGGAGCAGCTGCTGGGCTTGGAAGCCTTCCCCTTCTTTCAAGAACTGAGAGCTGCTCCCTCCCCTTGGCTGCCTGGGTGGGAGCACAGTATCCCAGCATGAAGATCCAAGGGCTTCTCTCCCTTTCCAGGACTGTATCCCACTTCCCAGGACCTACCACTCGTCATGTGAGACACTTTGGCGAGCTTCTTCATGACGTTATCAAGGCGCGACTGAGTGCTGTCTAGCTCGTGTGAGAAGTCATCCAGCATCCTGAGGACACAGAAGCAGGGCGCTGGTCAGCATGTGGCACATCCCTCGGGGTTTTTGGGATTTTACAGCATGCTCACACACGTGGATCAAAGCAATGATGTGAGCAGAATATCACATCTTGGCAGACAAAATGAATGTGGCCTCCTCTCCTGGAAGCACCCAGGAGGGGAAAAAACCTGCTGAAACAGCAGCTCTGCTTTGGTGGGAAGTAACTCGGGATTCCTGCCAGACTGATCCTCCCTGTGTGTTTGTGGCTGAATTCTACACGTATCTTCAAGGTGAGGAGTGGGAGGGCGTTCCTCCTTACAAAAGGAAAGTCTCATTTATAATCTGTGATTAGTAGAGACTGGTTAGATCTACATGTCAGCTTGGACTTCAAATCTCTTTTCTTATTCAGGGCTTGCAGTTTAAACTAAAATCTTGTTTCAGTCATCTATCAAGTGGGAATGAGATCTGCAGTTGCTTTTAAGGTGCTTTTCAGGCTCTGCATGGAAGTTACCCTTTTATTTTTTCCACACAGCGACTGTAATGAATCTGGAAGCCTTCCTGAATCCATGCTTTGTCAATGCCAGTGCACATCCAGAGTCAAGGTACCAATCCAATTGTCTCCAGCCAGTGGGACTTTAAAGCTTAATGGATTTAAAAGGACAGACTCCTTTATTTGGAGTGCCAGGGCATTGTTAAACCTTCATTCAGCGGGGAAAACCTCACTGTGGTAGTTATGAGCTAATCTAGCAAGCACTGATGGCTTGTGTGATGATCTAGAAACAGACACGCCACACCAATCTCCTCTGTGACAGCAGAGAACTCTCAAGCTGCACAACCTCACTCAGGAGGGAGGTTGAAAGCTGCTCCTCTCCATCAAAGATAGAATCACTTCACAAGGGACATGGCCCTCCAGACTCCTACCAGCCAAACAAGGAGGGGTTTTAGTCTTCCCTTCAAGCCTTTCTGGAAGCACAGCTGTTAGCCTACACAACTGGGAACTTGTTTGTAAAGGACAAGAACTGGGAAAATCTAATTTATATGTAAATGGATGGATGCAAAATGACTTTGCAAGCTGCCCTTTAACCCTTTGCATGGGTGAGGGTTATTTTTAACTTCAGTGATGAAGAGCAGCTCTATGCTGTGTGTTTCAGGGCAGAGCTGAGAGCTCCTGGCCCCAGCAATTGTCCAGGGGCAGCACAAAACCCTGTGGAGTGGAGAACTGACCAGTATCTGCATTGCACAGCACCTCCCTCCCTTAGCTGCTGG
Organism: Hippolais icterina; assembly: GCA_013400075.1. NCBI lineage: Eukaryota > Metazoa > Chordata > Aves > Passeriformes > Sylviidae > Hippolais > Hippolais icterina. Next base: position 142,796 of record VWYN01028496.1, read on the forward strand.
CTGCCTGAGGGGGAACATTGAAAAAGAGAGGAGGAAAGGTAAGGTGGCAGTTAAGCCTGCCCTAGGTGCAGGCTTCTAAAGGAAGGAGGTTGCAGTTGGATTCTTGCAGATTACAGTACAAAATGCTTTCCACAGGTTGGCAGGGAGAGGCTGCCTGAGGGACCAGTGAATTCCAGGCTCTACCAGAGGCAGAGATAGGTATGTGAGGACATCCAGCCATGTTGCAGCCAACCCCACGCCAGGTTTTTGCTGCCATGTCTCACACTTACACTGCTTGCTCTTCCAGCTCCCCACCAATGCGCTGGGACATGTTCTTTAGCACTCCAATGCTGCCAGAGACCAGCTCCAACTGCTCATCCTGCTGCTCCACAATCAGCTGGGGCCAAAGAGAAGGGAAACGGGCAATTACAGATCTGCTGTCTGCAGTTGGGTTGGAGCCAGCCCATCCAGTGGACGGGCACTTGCTGCTCAACCAACATCAGCTGTGAGGCCTGGGCTCAGACCTAAGCCACCAGGAATGAGGACTGCGTTCCTAAGAAATGCTGCAGAGGAGACAGTCAGGGGAAAGCCTCCACGGCATGGCATCCCCATGGCACAGCAGGCTGCAGCTTCCAGACAGCCAGGGGAAAGCCTCCATGGCATAGCAGCCCCATGGCACAGCAGGCTGCAGCCTCCAGACAGCCCTGCAAATCCAGCCTCAACACATCTCTAACTAAAGCTGAGGCTCAAGTCAGCCTCAACTTTAGCTGCACGCACAGCTGAAGTGACTTTGGAAAGCTCCAAGGGCTGGTCATCAAAACCTTCGCAGGATAAGGAGGCCAGGGAGGCCATGCCTGAGAAATGCCCCCTGGAATGTGCTGCAGCTAACACGGGGTTAATGCAAGCAGAAGGCTGTTGTGGCTTCTACAGCTAAAAATAACCAGCCTGGCTCTGAATGTGCCGAAGGAATAAGTCTGCTGCTGTTTTAAGTCATTTTCAGGGCACAGTCACACTAAGGATTAGCTTTACCCTAGTTACCTATTTCTGAAGCTATTTATCTCCCTGGAGTCAGTAGGTAAAACGTGTCTGGAAGCCGAGGTGGCACCACGGGTCAGGGGCTTTAGCAGAGTTTGCCACCTCTGAGTCACTGGCTGTGTCAAGGCCCTGCAGCTCTCCAGTCTGTGCCTGGCCTGGGCACTTCTCCAGGCAAACTCCCCTGTCAGCTGGGAAGTGCAGCTGGGAAGTGCCTCACCAGGGGTTCTCCCAAGCCCTCACACAGCCTTTCTCACTAATCTCACGGTGACAAAAGCAGGAAAAGGAAGCAGGCGCGTGCTCCTGCTCCCAGCCTGTTCTGATGGGAGATGCACACAAACACCACCAAACACTTTTTAACCAGGGGAAGTTGCATAACTCAAATGGGCCCTTTTCTTCTTGCAGTGTTTCTATTCTTCCAAGGATTTCAGCAACCCTTGTACTATTAAATCTTAGTGTGCTACATCTTCCTGATTGTGCCAACTGCCTCCTAAACACAGCAGAAGCCCCACGCCTCCACGGTTAAAAACTTTGCGTCGAGATCACCCAAAGCTGTGCTGCACAGGAAATGCAAGCACAGACACATGCCACAAGCAAAGAGGAGCCAGACCAGTCCCCCTGGCAGCCCTTTGGCAAGCCAAGCTATTTAGTCAGTGATACCAGCTGCCTTACCTGTTGTTGAGCTTGCTGCTCCTCGATGAAATGTGAATTTGCTAATTGCAGCTCCCGGTCCAGACGGCTGTATTTGTCAGGTCCAGAGCTCCAACTCTGACTCCCACTCTCTCCCAGGAGTGCCTAAACATGCAGAGAGCTCTTAGCAACACCCTTGTGTCTGCTCACAGCCCATCCACAGGGTGAGGTGGGAAGGCAGACAAGGCAGCACTCGTGTACACACACACACACAGAGCATCCCTTTCCTCCTGCTCTGCTGCTACTCAGCCAAAGTGCTGTCATGAACTAAACCAACACAGAGCCAAAATGCCAGCCTGGGAAGTCGCTGCAATCTGGAATTGCAGAGATGCCTCTCCAGCAGCAGGAGAGCTGGAGTGTGGCCGACTGACAATGTGTGCAGGAGGCCTGCACAGCACAAAGGACTGGCAGAGGCCTGCTCAAGAGGCAGCAGTGTGTGCTAGGACGTGTGAGCTGGGAAATGTCTAGATATATAGTGTTAACAGATGTACAGCTCCAACTGAGCACTCTGCTGCAAATGACAGGGGCTTAAGAGGGTCTGGGTAAAGCACTTAACCAGTTGAGCTGACAGTAAAATAATGCAATATATAACCAGAGCAGTGCTGTATGCTTATGTCCTATGATCCAGGCTGCCTAACCCTCCAGCAGGCCCTTCAGCTGCCAGCACACGAAGTTACTCTTGCTAACTGCCCTACAACCTGAACAGAGAAGCTCATGCAAAGCCTGCATAGATGTGGCTTTCCAGCCAAAGATGTCTGGTCCCTGAAAGGGGAATAACCCAAGCTACAGATGCTGGAGAATGAACATGACCCGCAGGTGAGGAACTGCACCCTGCAGCATGAGGGAGAGGTTAGGGACTCTGCCCTCCAGTGTGGAAGCCAGGCTGACTTGTAAGGAGACCATCTTGCAGCTCCTGGTTGTGGGCAGGATGGAATGACTGAATATTTGTGAAGAACAGCAAGACAATAACCAGGCTGCTCTGTCAGGCTGAAAACAAGACAGTGTCTACGGTTCATCTGACTTATAAGGTTCACAGAGGGGTGAGGAAAGCTGACAGACTGACCATGCAGGAAGCCAGCAGGACATCTGGCTTTGTCTGCTCCTGAAACACTGAGCAATCCCTTGGTCCCTCTCGTCTGTGGCAAGAGCAGCTCCTTTTTATTTAATGCAGTGCACTAGCTTTGCCTGCAGCTTCAATAGAAAGGGCCTGTTTGCCAGCCTGGGCTGTGAGGGTCAAGTCACTGCTAGCCAGCCCCTCAGACACAAAGCCCAGCACAAGCCTTGCAGTCTGGACTGAAGGTGAGGGGCTGGGAAGGGAGAGGAAGGCAGCAAGGGGAAGTCAGTTTTCCTGACCAGATGTCGCTGTGTGAGCTGGGCCATATGGTCTCCTGCAGCTATCAGGAACCTCACGCAAAGGAAAGCAGCAAATCGCAGGGAAAGCTACAGACTTGTTTGAGCAAGGGTGTCAGGGACTTTGCTGTTGGGAGTGTTTGCCAAGCACATCAGTTAACCCAGTGACAAGCTCAGGAATGAGCTCTGTGCTCCTTAGTCTGTTGTTTTTGCCATGTGTGGTAAGGCTGATGCAGTACAGACAATTAACGGTATGAAGCACACAAGAACTGTTACTGGAATGGGTCTGGAAGCCAGCTCCAGTATCCCCTTACAGCTTCCCCATCAGCCAGGAAGGAGCACAGGCTGCATCTATTTCTATTCCTTAGATTACAAGTGCAAACAACACGAGACTCCTCGAGCTCCTTCCATCTTTTTACATGACTCTTACGAGAAGCAGCTGCAGGAAAGGATATTGCACCATCTTGGCTCCTAAATCCAGCAGAGCGCAGGATTACATTCATTGACATGGATTCTGAGCCGCTTCCCCCCCGAGGAGGAGGAGGAGGGAGATTTCCCTTTCCATGAGATGATGCAATGCTGACAGTTGTACACAACCAGCTCTGAAGACAGAGACAGATGGTGAGTGCTGAATTACTGCTCTGAGAGAGGCTTGGGAGAGGCTGGCAGCAATGTGCCTGTGAGAACCAGCTCTCCCAGGGCAGCCAAATGGACACGGCTCAAACACAGCTCGGCTGCAGCCTGCAAGCCCCTTCCCACACCAAAGGTTTGTAAGGGGAGGAACTCCAGACAGGATATACATTGTAGCAGACAGACATTGCCCCTTTCTGGTTCTCACCTGCCTGTTTTTCCTTTCAGCCAGAGCTTGCATGGAAGAGTTTGACATCTGATCCTTCATGTCCTGTTTGTTCAACAAAAGAAGCAGCATGTGAGCATTGGATTTGAGGTGTCAGGCAGATTCAGGGTGCTACAGGACTGTCTATACCCAGCGAGGCTTCTGCAAGGGGGAGTGAGGGAAGGGAAATTTTCTTTGAAAATTCCAGACTTTTGAAGAGTCTGGAAACATACTGTACAAAGTTTCACTGTTATACTAGTACTGGAATCAGCAGCATTTTGAGGGATATTTTGAAAATATTCCTCATTTACTACTCATTTTACTCTACTATGACCAGAACTACTTTGATTTGTATAATAAACTAATATTCCTGTTGACAGAATGTAAGGAAGTGTTTGTCAAGGCCTTGAAGCCTATAACCTTCTATGCTTTATTCCCATCTGGTTTTATATTCCATAGTATGAGGTAGACTTCCTGTCCTGTGGCCATCCTCTCTGACTGTGTCAATGTTCTCTCCTACCAATTAATTTTTGCTGTGGAGTTCCTGCAGAAGGTCACTAGCCACAGAAGGCTCCTCATCACAACATAACACAACCTAGTTTTCATAAATTAGCAAGCAGTCAATGTCATCTGGCAGAGGCTGACCCACCAGCAAAGTTCTGATGCCACCAGCGCATTCAGGTGTGTTTTACTGTTCAGAGACGTGCAACACATCACCGAAGAGCACCACCACAGCCCACTTGGTTAATTCTCACTGGCTGCAGTGCATCACAAACTCCCCCACGGAAACTGGGAAGTCAGCTGCACAGGGCCACTTACAAATTTCATTTCCCAGTGGCAGACAATGCTCCAAAACCCATTAGCCAGCATTTTTCAGCCAGGAGAAGAGGACCAGAGAGCAGGCTTGCCTGATCCTGTCCGTTAGGGAGTGGACTACAGCGAGGGCAAGGCAGCAAATATATGCCTGCTACCCGGGGCCAGCGTGGTTTTGGGATCAGTTCCCAGGCAGCAAGCCTTAGGAACTGCATCCAGACCGCAGGACTGCAGGTAGGGTAACAGGCTTGCTGCCAGCCACAACAGTGCATTCTGTGGAGCAGGAACATCAGAGTCATGAGGGGCAGCAGAAACTCAGTGTAGCTATTAATAGACAGAAAACTTCCTAACTATCAGCCTGTCACCAGTCACTGAAGCTTTTGGAAAGATGTTTCTTCTCTATTTGTTACCACTAAGTTGTTAAAAATCCCCTTTTTGCTTCTCAAGCATAAGCTTAAATTAAAAAAAAATCTTCCTCAAGTTAAAAATATATCCAGTGGTTGTTTGGACTATTTTGCAGGGGCAGGAAGTTGAAGTCACCATGTCAATAATAACACTAGGCTTTAACCATCTGTCAGTGCTCAAAGTGGTCTGTCTCCCTGTTGCTAAAAACCAGTGCTACGAATGGTTGGGACAGTCGTGCTTTCCCTCAGCTCTGAAGGGAGGCTCCACATTGCAGCTTGCTCTTCACTCTTCCTCCTGTTACCATAGGCTGCCAGCTCACTGCTGCCAGAGCAGTGTGAAGGTTTCAAGGGTCAGCAGCATAAAAAGAGGGAATTCCAGGGGGTACTTGCAGCCCCAAACCCTTCTGGGTAGCTCCAGAATGCAGGGGAAGAGGAGGAAGCCAGAGACCCAGCAAGCAGCAGGTTTATGCTCTGCTCTCCAGTCCACCACAGAACGGCCCCAAGCTTTCCTTTTTTAACCCCCTAAAGCCCCCCATGCCTTCCCCAGGCCCTGACCCCACGGGCAGGTTCCTTACCCTGACCACCTGCCGTGTGCTGGTGATGAAGGCTTTGCGGATTCCCAGCTCCGTGGCATCGAGGTTGAATTTCCGCGGGTTTGCCTCGACAATGCCTGGGCACCGAGTCAAGGAGTCCCCGAAGTCACGTTGGGTACACACACGCACACACAAACCCCGAGTGGCCACTGTGTTGTGCCTGTTCCCAAAATCTGATCAGCAAAGTACAGACAGCGCTGGATAGGCACTCAGTGTGACATGGAAAAGGGGGATGGAATAGGAGGCACGGCAGGAACGCGCCGTGCAGCACATGCACACGTACAAGGTTTCTCTCTTCCATGGTTTGTTTTGGTTCTGTGATGCTGCGCAGCATTTTCAGCAGCACTCGGAGGGGACACAAGGGAAAAGGAGGATTTCTGGAAGCCAGCCTAGAGAATGAACTGACTCCGCAGAAATCCAGATTCACACAACACAATAGGCTCTCTAGAACAAAGCATCTTAGAATATACCTTGCAAAAAGGGAAACAAAAAAGCAAAAGGAAAATCCTTGACTTAATTTCTCACTTGCAAGTTGAGAAAAGCTGATGTGAACACAAAATTCAATCCCAAACAGTCCTGATTTTTGCAAGGATTGACAAGCACTAGGATCTTGGGAACTGCAACTACCTCCAAAGGGTCACAAAAAGGATATTAATGGTTTCATCCAAATCTTCCAGGTCCCACTCGATGCTCCGCAGGTTGTTCCTGAGCTCATTAGTGGTCCAGTCAATTTCTTCTCTTGTGGCGATGGAGGGATCTTGCAAGAGCTCCGTCCACCTCTGGAAGAGCCCCTGGGCAGTGTTCACAGCTTTCTGCACCTCCCTGTACCGGTCAAGAATAATCATCAGCTGCCCTGCAGCAGTGACACTGGGCCAGCCCCGTGTCCAGCTGAGCAGGGATGCCACAGCTTCCTCCCAAACATCTTTCCCTCCAACAACATTGTGTTTATTCTGTAAAATCAAGGTTTGCCCTGTATCTTGCTGCAGTGTGAAGTTACTCATGGAGGGACCTATTTCTTCAGGGGAAGCTGCTGAGTGTCACCCAGGCAAGCCAGGGCAGAGGGTCTGAACAAGGCAGCTCTTTGGCAACCCATGCTTTGCACTGCTCTCTCAACAGTGTTCCTCTCAAGGCCCTTAACTACCCATATAAAATACCCTAAGGGCACAGAGAGTTGCAGGAACTGTCCCCACACCACAGCCAGGCAGACTGTTGAGTGCAGCACTGTTTATTTTAATTCAGCATTTTAAAAAATACACAGCCCTACTACACTGGCTTAGGAAACACAAGTTTTTTCTGCTGCTCTAAGCTCTTTTTGGAGATGAGTGCATTCACAGCAGGGGAAGGCATTGCTGACAGCTCTGGTTTGGGGCAAGCAGGTTTGTAAATTTGGGTCACAGACTCTCAGAGTGCTTATCTCCATGTACAAACGCTGCAGTCCTGAGCTGTGAACTGCTTCCCCAGGTTCACAGGGAGCTGAGATTAGGAAGGAAGATCAGATCAGCCCGTGCTGGTGTCCAAGGAGGCCACCATGAGCTTGCACACTGCTCCCAGTGAAGGAAAGCAGGGGAGGTCCAGGACAGACGAACTGTGGTGCCAGTACTGCAGCTCTCTAACCTCCACCAGGCCCTGAAGACCTCCAATTGCTGTCTGAGCTGCAGTTTCTCAGCACTCTGATGCGTGTCCCTCCTCTCCTCGCATGCCCACGGCTCCGAGTCTGCCACACTGAGTGCCCTAAAGCCACCAGCCTGCACTGAGGATCTGGAAAACTTCATTCCCTCCTGTACTTGTCAGCACAAGCTTTGCTTTTGTTTGGTTTTTTTTATCTGAACACACTTGTGGAAGTCCCCAGCAATAAGAACTTAAAGCAGAGCTGGATGTCCTCTGATGGGAGGAGTTACTGACACCAGGAAAGCAAACTAACAGCAACACTGGTGGCTACACCACCAGCAGCCCCTCTGACCTGCCAGGTAATAATTAACTCTGGGAGTGGCAGCACAGCCCCTTTCCCCTCCCTGCCCTTCCCCACACGCTGCGGGAACATCTCTGGAAAGTTTGACAGGACGTTTGCTCCCCACCCATGGCGACGACTCCTACACTTTCCTCTCAGCACGAGTTCAGCCTGGGAGAGGGATTCACTTTCCCTGGCTGCACCAGTATCCCTTCCCACATTTCTTGTTCTCACACGGCTCTCCCAAACACCCCACCAGGAGCCCCTCTGCTGCTCCTTCGGCTGCTTCACTGTGACCAGCCCCCAGGCTGAAGGTGGCCTGAGGGCAGTGTTAAACAATTCTGCTTTCACAGCACTGCTCGGGTTGGAAGGGAACTCTGTGGAACATCCAGTCCAAACCCCCTGTCAAGGCACTGTCACCTAGAGCATTGGACACAGGGACACCTCCAGATGAGTTTGGAATGTCTCCAGCAAACTCCACGCCCTCCCTGGGCAGCCCTTCCCAGTGCTCTGCCACCTTCACTGTAAAGAAGTTCTTCCTCAGTTGAGGTGGAACTTCTTCTGTTTTAGTTTATGGCCACTGCTCCTTGTCCTGTTGCTGCAAAGGGTCTAGCACTGTCCTCTTGACACCCCTGAGAGATATTTATATGCAGTGATGAGATCCTCTCAGTGTTCTTTGGACTAAACAGGCCCAGCTCCTCTAGTCTCCTCGCCAGAGAGATGCTCCAGCCCTCAAATCATCTTTGTTGGCTCTACCAGACCCTCTCCAGTAGCTCCAACAGAGGTCCTTTCACCTTATTAATGACAAATTTCCTTTAGCCACCTTTAGCTGCTATTTCCCTGCGTTCAGGCTCTTCTCTGCAGGCTTCCTCTCACGGCCATTGTTTGTTCCACAGCTCGGTCTCAGCTCCTCTCCACCTTTCCCCATGGTCACCCCGGCCTCCAGCCGCGAGGCCCCAGCCCCGCTCTGCCCTCCGTCCCCCAGCCGCACCTGCAGCCAAGGCCGGGGGGCCCTCACACAGCCCTGAGAGGCCCGGCCACGGCCCGGCACCTGCCCGCCTCACCGCAGCGCCTCCCGCTCCAGGCCGCCAACGCCGGGCAGGCCCCGGGGTCCGCGCTCAGCCCCTCAGCAGCNACGCCCCCGCCGCGCGGCGGGAGGGGGCGTGCTCGGGTGACGTCATGGCGGCATGGCGGCGGCGGGGACTTTGTGCTGAGGGGTGCGGGCGCGGTCCCGGCTCTTGCAGGGGAGCTCCGGCCGCTCTTCCCGCAGCGCTCGGACGGCCGGTGTCCCTGTCGCCCACAGAATCACACAGAGGATGGGTCAGGCCGGCAGGGAGCGCCTGGTGCCGCCTCCCTTCTCATCCCAGAGCACATGGCACAGGGCTGTGTCCAGGCGGGGCCGGGATATCTCCGGTGAGGGAGACTCCGCCACCTCTCGGGGCAGGCTGTGCCAGTGCGTGCTCACTCGTGCGGTGAAGAAGTTCTTCCTTGTGTTCAGGAGGAACTTCTGTACATCGGTTCCTGCCCCTTGCCGCCCGTGTCCGGGCACCACCGAGCAGAGTCTGGCTCCATCTTCTTGGCAGCCCTTCTTTAGGGCCCAGAAGTGCCCACAGCTCTCCAAATGTGGTCTCACCTGGGCTGGAGAGAGATGCAGGACCTCCCACCCCAATGCGCTGCTCTCTGCAGTCCTGTGATGCAGAGGTGGTTACATCTTCCCGTGCAATGCCTTCCCACAATGGTCCACATTACTGTGCCAGCAGCAAGACCATGCAGAAGGTGGTGTATGTCCCATTCCTTGTGTTACGAGGATTAAAGATATTAATTTTTTATTTTAGAGAACTGAAAGCAGCCTTCTCGGTGAAGAGAAGAAGTGAGGTAAGGTGTTCAAGCTCCATCTCCTCACACAGCTGCAGTTAGCAGCAGTATTGTTCACGTCAGACTCTTCTGTGTGGAAGAAATTTCGTGCATTATGCCAAGCCCAGGATAGTAAACTCTTGCCCTCTCACAGGATTTGCAGCCTTTCAAACCTCATATAAGCCAGCCAGCCGACCTTCTTCACCCAGATTCGTGGACCAAAACACAAACCTTTGCACAGCGGGGTTCTGTCCCTGCCACAGGGTCCCCAGCAGGAGTGGCTCAGCCAGGCTGTGTTCCCAGGAGGAAGCAGGAGGGAGCGACAGGCAGTCTGCTCGGCTCCTGCTGCCCTTCCTGCCCCGGGAAGGCACAGGCACCGCTTCCTTCCTCCTGAGAACAGCCCTGTGTCGCTTGGATGTTGTCCATCCCCGGGTGAGGATCCCTTCTTCCCTCATTCCAACCTCTCTCAAATCTCTGGGTTCTTTAATAGCTGAGCACAGGCAGCCCTGGACTTGCAGCAGCTGGCAGGAGGGAGATGATGCCTGCAGAACTCTGGGCGATGTTCCCATCCATACACACACATGCATTTTTAATTTTTTTTTTTTACAATTTTTATTAATTTTTTATGTTTTATTAATTGTTTTACTAAGGGTTAGGTTTATCTTAATAAGTGTGGGTAACAATTGGTGATAGGTTTATAATTAGACTTAATTAACCGGTAGGATACTACTGGTGCTAAATATGAAAAGTTGTACTTAATAATCTTAATAAAATGGTAGATACAGAAATTAGAATGATTTTTGGCGGGTAAAGGTGTCCCTGCCTTACTCCCAGGCAGGCTGATTTTGCAGAGGCTCAGCCAGGAGGAATCCCCCAAATTTTACCCGAAGAGCACATCCTGGCCTGCGCTTCCCGAAGGTGGCAGTGGTCCAGCATCCCGAGCAAAGGCAGGGAACAGGCACAAACCCTGCTGGCAGAGGTGCCTCCTCAGCATGGGAACGGGATAGCTGGCTTTTGCAACCCCAGCAGCTTTCCTCACGCGCGCCCTGGGGTGGGAAGGCTGTGGCACACGTTGGACCGGTTCCTGCAGCTCTTGGGGTGAGAAATCCACCTCCTGCTCCGGCCAGCCCCACGCCAGGAGTGGTGCAACAAGTGGCAGCTTTAGGGCTGGCATTTGCCGGCCCTTCCTTGCTGAATTTGGGATGACTTTCCCACGCCAGCAGGATTTGGAGCGTCCCTGCCAAACGCATGGGAGGTTCCCTCCAGGAACAAACAGAGTTCCAAGGAGTCGCTGGTCCAGTTTGTCTGTCCCTGTCCCACAAAGACCTTGTGCTCCACAGAACCTCATGATCCTCCTGTGACTTCCACCTGTGCCTGAAACCTTTGCTGCCCTGGGAATGGAAAAGGGAAAATGTCCTGTGGCCTCTTGGAATTGCTAGCTAGAAATTTCAGGAGTCCTTCAATAAATTATTGAACATTTTATTCACTTCTTTGAAAATAGACTTTTTTTTTTTTTTACAGAATCAGAGGATCACTTAGGTTGGAAAATACCTAAGATCATTGAGTCCATTTGCAAAAAAGGGTAAAGCTTCACAGAGCTGTTGAGGGCTGAAAATAAGGAGTTTTACTGAAATCTGGGGAAGCTGTAAACTTTCAAGGGATAAAAGAGACAGCCTGGTCTTTGATGCTAGATTTACATGATGCAGTAAATAATTTCAATTTTCACTTGAGAGCCACTCCAACCATGCTGCAGTTTGTATTTTTTAGAAGGAGGCTGTATTTTGCTGTTCCATACGGGAAGCTCTGATTTGGGGCTTGGAGGCAGCAAGGAGTTTTTTGGGAGCCCTTCAGCGTGCTCAGCTAAGTGATTCCTGCTGGGAGAGGAGCTCTGGGTGCAGAGCACACAGCTGCAGAACTGGTCAGGAAAGATCTGATGAAACATTTCTGCACCGTGAAAAGTGCCAGCTCATCAGAATCCCAGCTGTCTGCAGGGAAGAGCTGGGCTCCCTGGAACTTTTATCAGGAAAATCTTCGTGGCATGTGTGTACATGCATGGGGGGTGTGCGATCCCATTCTAGCTTGGTGCAAAGAATGTGCATTTGGTGTGGAAGAGAGGTGCCTTTTCTTCTCAGGGAAAAGCTGGATTGGTTTGAATTTGGATTTATAAAAGAGGAGGGGACTTCCCCCTCCCCACCTCTGAAAAGGTTTTACAGCTAAAGGAAGAAAGGCTTTCACATGCTTTGGTGGTTTTCCTCCTCATTTTCGTTTTTAGTGATAGCTGAAAATTTTCAGTGGTGGTTTTAAGAGGATTAAGGCAGGGATGACAAAACAAAACACTGGTCTGGAGTTAAATATTCAGTGTTCTGGTGAATAAAATGGGGGAATGAAATTGAGGAAAGGCAGCATTGCTTTCTGCAGGATGAATCCCTGGGATTGCCTGTCATGGGATGCTGAGATCTTACATGATCCAAAAAGAGATTGTTAAATTGTAGAAGCAGTGAGGTGCTGGACTTCTGGGGTCCTTGTTACAGGTGAAATTGGAAGGAACTTTTCCCAGGCAGCCTTTAAACCCTAAAAACTTCCTCGTTATCCCTGTGTCCATGGATGATCTCTCCGGGCTCCAGGCTCCCCACAAACCATGAGAAAGACAAATTGGTGAAAGGAAGGGCCTTTCAAGAGGGAAGGGGCAGAGATCAGCAGGAAGGGAGGCAGTCAGTGCCTGCTGGCAGGCACAGATGTTTCATTTCGCAGTTTTCCTTGGTGGGAGGAGGGATTTGACACAGAGAGGATCTGCTGTGCCCTTGCAGAGGATCTGCCCTGCCCTTGCCGAGGATCTGCTCTGCCCTTGGCGCTCTCAGCGGTGGCTGCTACTCTGTGGTGCGATTTTCTGGCAAGTCCCAAGGTCCCCGGTGCCCCTGGGGGACCTGGAAGGACGCGGGAAGCAGAGCAGGCAGCTCCGTGGCTCAGGAGCATCCCTGTGCCACCTCCCCGTCCCGCCTGAGCGGGAAGCAGCGGCACCGAGGACACAGCTGCGCTCTGGGACTGCGGTTATCATTTACCCCATGGCTACAAGCAAGGTGACATTGAGATACAGGGAGAGGGGGGAAAATAATTAGGCTGAGACTCCTTTAGGCAGACGAGATGCCCTGCGGACTGCCGAGCTGCGGCTGCCTCCGTGCAGAGTTCCCGTGATTAATTGGAGACGTTTAGCCCTAGCCGCCGAGGCTGCTGCCTGCTTGAGCTCAGAGTTTGCTGGGGAGCAAATCTCTCCAGTGAAAAGCATGGGCTTTGCTGGGCTGCACCCCTGGGCTGTCCTGATTCTTTGTGCCCTGGACACAAGGCAGCCTTTGGAAGTGGCACAGGACCCACTGCAGGCGTATCAGAGAGGGAAAAAAAACATACAGGAAGGTGGACTACAATTGAAGGGTTGTCTGATAGGAAACCCCAGACAAATAAATGCATTTTTTCCCCAGGAAATCCAAACCCATAACCCACTGAAAGGTGTGGGGTCACTTTTTTTTTCCAAGGGAAACAGCTGCCTGAAGAAGCTGATAGCTGGGAGTGGGATTTTTTCCCCCCTCTCTTTGTGTTTGGAGAGGCCGCTGGAGGAGTAGCAGGATATCTGATGGGCAGAGGGACAGGTCCCTGTTCTCCAGGGGAGGAGAGGGAAATCCCAAGCCAGTGGCTCAGAGGGAGGGAAGGGAAATTTTAAATTATTTGTGTAGGGGGAGAAGGGGGAATCCCAGATCGCTGGTGAAAATAATTAAAAATAAAAGAAGGTGTAGGAGAGAGTCCTGCCTGCCTGGGATATCAGCACTGTAATCTCTGCCATGGGAAGGGGGGTTTAACCCTGGAAAACCCCTTTGCTTTCTAGTACATGGCTGTGCTACAGACTCACACCTTGCTGTGGTTTTGGGGCGGGTGTCTCAGTGCTCTCAGAAGCCAAGGGAGCTGCTTCCTCTCCTTTGGGTTTAGGTCTCTATTGATTTGTTTGTATTTGTTTCACTTGTGTTTGGCTTTCATTCATCAGCGATTAGTGTTTGGCTCTCTGGGCTGTGTTTTGGGATGTTTCCCAGCTCTTCTGACCTTATCTCCAAGCAAGGATAAAGCAGAGCAGTTGGGAACCCTGGGGGATTAGCTACCGATATCCGACTGTGGCAGGTCCAGACCACATCCATGTGAATCATTGATTTTTCTGGGAAAAAACTCAACCCCAGACAACCTTCCTCCTCTTCCTCCTGAGCTCCACATGGGTGCCTGGCAATTTAGATGTTTATTCCCATCCAGAAATGAACTCAAGCTGTGGATAGATTCCCATTTGGAAACGTTCCTCCCTGTCCTGTTTCGTTTACGTCAGCAATCACTGGGGATGTGCCTGGATCTCCCTGGGGCTTTGGCCGTCCTGAAGCGCTGTTTTTGCTCCAGGCAGCTGTTGGTGTGAAGGCTTTTGCCCCAGCACCGCTGGTGGTGAGGGCCTTTGGATTGATTTGTTCCCATCCTCCTCTCAGAGGGGCTCTAACTCACGAACCCCGGTCCGAACAGAAGAGAGAGGCGTCAATGCGCTGCAGTGGCACTGGGACATCCGGTGATGGATGAATTCAGCGTGTGCTTTGAGGGGACCCTAACTTCACTGTCCATCCTAGCCGGAGGGTTTTCCACCTCTTTACTGCATCTGGCTTTCCCCTGGGGCCTGGGCCGCACATTTGGTGACAGCGGGGAGCCGGCGGGGGGCAGAGGCGGGGGACAGGCGCCGCTGTCGGAACAGGATCTCGCTAACCACATCCTCATCCCGCGGCCGTGGCTCGGGGTGGCCGTGCTGGGAGCCAGATGGCCGTGCCGTGCCGTGCCGGGATGGGTCGCAGCCAGGCTCGGGGGGCCGGCAGAGCCCCGGTGCTGCCGCAGCATCCCCCGCCGCTCCCGGCCAAGATGCGACCGCACAAATCCCCAACGAGCATCCCGGCGCCGACCTCCCCTGCTCGGCGGCGAGGGCCAATTGAAATGCCTCCAAAAAAGCCGGTGGTGTGCGCGCAGCCCTCTGCAATTATTAGTTGTACCACAAGCTGCTTCCTCCCTCGAGCTGCTTTTATGTCGCATTGTTTTCCTTTCCAGGTGGGCCTCCGGGGCTGCCGCCGGGCCGGCCACGGCTGTGCTGGAGGAGAGGCCACCTTTGTCTGCCAGGCAGCCCGGCTGCCCCCTTCCTCCTCCTCCTTCTTCTCCTCCTGCTGCTGCTGCTGCTGCCAGAGCTATTTCGGGAAACAGCAGCTGAGCCGGAGGATTGTTAATTGTTCGTCAAACCCCTTCCAACCCCGTCGGATCACATGAGGAGATTAGAGCGCCCGGTCACACCCTTTCCCTCCGCCTCCTTGCGCTGTATCCCCCCCTGACCCGCAGGGGCGGCGGGCGATGTCCCTTCCCTTGCGGGCAGATGGGAGGGCAGGGCTGCACGCAGCGCTCCGCGATGCGAGGCTCCCACGCCGTGCCCGGCTGCGGGAATCACGGGCACGCCGAGCCGGGGCCGTCAGGACATTGCTGCCCTCCGAGCGCAGCCCCGGCGGGGTCACCGCTCCGGGCGCAGGCAGGAGCCCAGGGCAGGCAACAAGGAAGGCGGACAAAGCCACCCCAGCCGCTGACCTCAGAAGCTGCCATGTGACTCTGCCTCAAAGTTACTAAAGCATGACATCACCCTGGGAGGGAGCGGCGGGGCTGCCACCAAAATACTGCCTGGCTTCAAGCGGCTGCCGGCGCTGCCTGCGCCCGTGCTGCTGCTGCTCCTCTCCTGCCTGCCTCCTCCCTGGATCCCCCCGAGCCACAGCAAACCATCACCCCATCTCTGCAAAGGCACGGGGAGCAGGCAGATGTCGAGGCAGGGCTTTGGTGCCCTAGGAATAACGTGCTGCTGGTTGTGCCTGACGCCAGGCACGGTGTTGGTGGGTGAAACTTGTACTACTGGGTACGAGCTCTGCTGCCGGACATTCTGCACCTCTGTTCGTCCCTGGTGCTGCTCTGTCTGAGCTCTAAGAGGGATGAGGGATCACTCAGTCTCCATCCCCATCCTGCTAATCCCTGGCCAGGGCCGGGAGAGGCTGCTGGCTGGCCTATTCCCAGGCAAGGTAACAGCCAGAGAGAAGTGGTGCCTCATGCCATCAGGGTGAGGTGGTGAGCGGCAGAACAGGTCAGTCTGCTCGGATCCAGGCATCTTCACCCCACAGAGCTCCCACGCTGTGCCTCCTCCACCCGCCTTGGGCTTTTTCCAGCTGGTGTGATGAGTTGGCACTGCTGCTTTTTGTCCCTGAGTTGGGATATGCCCAGCTGAGATGTATCAGATCTGAGTTTCTGGCCCAGGATACCTCTGCTGAAGATGCAAGTGCCCAGATCCTGCAAAGAGCAGTCCCGGAGCTGGTGATGCATTTTCCAGGGGCACGGCCAACGCTGCGCCACCGAGGGGACACTGGTGGTGGGCAGACGTGCTGGCTGCGGGTGAAGAGCCGTGACTGCAGCCCCAGGCATGCGAGCCCAGACCTGCCCTGGCTGGTTAGGCTGACCCGAGGGCTTAGGACAGGGTGTTGCTGGCCCTCCGAGGTGCAGGGAGCAGGTTTGGCGGGTCTGGAAACCCTCGGTTCCCACCGCCGGAGCTCGCGTCCCTCTGGCCTCCCACGCCGGGTGTGGAGGGGACAGCCCCGCTCCCTGCGGCCAGGAGAGGCTCTCCGTGCTGTGGGATAAGCTGGGACCTTTTGCCTGTGGGACTTTTTGTCTGTGGGGGAAGCTGGGCCTGGCTGTTTTGGCTGTGTGGCTGAGCATGTCCCAGTCTGGTCATTTCAGACAAGGCAGGGCAGGTTTGGTGGAGGAGGGGTGGGCATTTTGAGATGTCAACACCCAGGCTGACATGCTGTTGTGTCCAACACCCAGAGAGTGGCATTTGAGGTTTTCCATCTGTGTTTGACCAGGAGGAAAACATACATTTGTCCTGAGAGTGGGTTTGTTTGTTGGTTTTGGTGGGTTTTTTTTGAGAAGGCTCTTGCTATGTCAACTATGCGTTGGTGTGGCCTCATCTTCACCTATTTTTTTGTTACCTCTGTGACCAGCCACCCATTTGTCCTTCCAGAAAGCCAGGACATGGTGACAGGTCCTGCCAACAAAACATCATGACAGCCTGTGGCTTTCCTTTGGGGGAGTCTATGGATTCATCCCCTGGGAAAAAAAAGGGACGGAAGCAAGTTGTTATGTGTCAGCTGGGAGTGGAAACTGATACTCTGGGGCAGCACATTGAACTTCCTTAATTTTAGGCCCTTTCACTTCTTTTCTGCTTGCAAATGGTGGTTAGTCCCTGGTGGAAGGAGGAAGATCCGCACTCCAAGCTCCGAAATACCCTCCAAGCTTTCTTGGAGGCTTCCCTGGAGCTGGCTGGGGGTGACTGTGTCGTCCCTTGTATCCCCCAGCCACCTGCCTAATCCTGCCACCGGCTTTCACAGCTACAGCCAAGTGAGGTTTCAGTTCCCAGACAAGGTGTTCCAGTTTGCCATGGTCCCCATCACGCTTGGAGATTCCCTATTTGTCCTCCCCTGTAGCCCTTCCCAATCCTGTTGTGGATCTTCCTCTCCGCCCTGGGCTTTCTGTGAGCTTCACTGCCAGACCCCTGGAGCAGAGTTCCGCCTGGCAGCTGGTCAAGCACGACTTTCTGCTGCACGTCAGGGCAGATTTTCCTTGAAATCCTCAAAGACACACTTTGCCCTCCAGCCAGCACCACCACCAGCTCCCTCTCTAACACGATAAGATACCAGAGATGGGGCTGAAATTGAGGGAAACATTCCCAACCTGACGAAACAGAGGCTGCGTTCGGTTTGATTTGCTTTGTTCGGTGTTCGTTTTCTTATTTTTTAATATATTTTTATTTTTTTCTTCTCTCCCGAAGGCACGTTTCCATCGCTTTGGGGCGCGGCGAACCGGGGGTGCCGCGGTGGGCCCCACCCCTGGCGGCGCGCTGGCGTTGCCGCTTTAAGAGCCCTCTCCGCGGGGCGAGCTTTCGAACGCGCTGCCCTGCGCCGCCATTGGCCAGCGCACGCGCGCGGGGGCCAGCCGGCGGTTGGAGCGGCCG
>VWYN01028496.1:161354-190959 GCA_013400075.1 Hippolais icterina
GGGGGAGGCTCCTCGGCTGCCGCCGACCCCGGGGGCGCCCCCGGCGGGTGATATTTTAAGCTTGGAAAGTATTAAGTTTATTAAATAAAGTCTCTATTTTGGAAAGGTTTAGGTCAGAACTATTACATGGTGCTTTTTAAAAGTGTTTATTGAGAGGAACGAAGTTTACAGACGCTCTGACGGAAAGTCCTTGAGCCTGTTTGTTAGGCTTGGTAACTCCCGGTCTTTGTTGTATAAAGGCTTGGGGCTCCCGTAGGGAATTTTGTACAGTGTTCTCCTTCAGTGATGTATCATGTTTTGTATAAAATGTAATTCTACGTGTACAACACGTATTAAATATTTTCAAGTGTATGAGCCTAGTTCCTGTTTGTGCCCCGGTGGCTCGAGGGGGAGGAGGGCAGTCAGCAGCCGGGGTGTGGTTCTGCATGTCTGTGGCCGGATCCACCCAGCCTCGCCAGAGGCTTGGGGTGGGTTGGAGTCCAGCTCTCCTGGCAGCTGGGGAAGAAAGGGAGCTTATGTCAGGGTGCCTGGAGTCCTTCCGAGGATCTTCCAGGTGCTCTTCTGGCTACAGCCTCTTCTCGGGGCCAGAGCTGCCGTGGCGTTTGAGGTCTTGCTCTGAAAGTACCTAATGTGCAAAGTCACTGTCTGTGGGTGGGAAGCGGTTGCTAAATCCCAGAGGAGCGGCTGAGTGCAGTCTGACCAGGCCTGTGGCACAGCTGGGCTGAGCACTGGCCTCCAGCGCTGCCTGCTCAGAGACCTGCGCTGGGGCTGTGGGAGTGGGTTCTACCCGGCAGAACACAGCTACTGCTCTGCGAGAAGTGCTTCTGTGCCTCTTCTTTGCTGTTACTTGCAGAATACTTCAAACGATAAATATCAGGAGGGTTTTTTTTTCTTTCATTATCAGTAAAACTATAACTGGGTTAAAGTTCCTGCTCTTAGGGGTGGGGACAAAAGTTTGGCCTCGGCTTCACAGTGAGTGGAGTGCCCCGAGGCGTTGTAATTAGACTGAATTGTGGGGGATTTTTTTTTTCCCTGCTTCTTGCTAGAAGATTCACTAGTGGCATTTCTGCTCCTAATTAATGAACTTTTCAACTGAGGATTGCATTTCTGGCAAGTGGAAGACGTTTGTTTGCTGTGTAGCCTGGGATATCTGGCTGAACCTTGGGAGCTCGTTTTGGGTGGGGCATGAGAAGTGACCAGCATGGGGTGTTTAACACCTTGGATCTGTGAGAACTGGAGCTGTTGGGCTGGGTCATCCCCAAGCAGGGGGATGGGAGAGATTAGGAGAAACTGCCGGCTTTGAGGCAGCTCTACTACTTTGTGTACAGTTTAATATCTCCTTCTTAAGTAAAAGCAAAAGTCCTACCACCTTAATTTTCTCGGTAATTGCACCTAATGGTGGCACAATTTCAGTGTGGTAGACAACACAAGGAAATGGGGTGTGATGAGATTTCTTTTCACTCCCTGACCTCTCGGAGGTGACGGGAAGGCACCGTCCCTGCTTGCCTTGTACAGGTGCTCTCCAGGAGAACCCCACGCTCCTGCTCCTGTCTCAAGGGAGGTGAGGCCACCTCAGGATCTCTCCAGTAAGAGAATAGCAGGAGAAGGAGGATGGCTACAGAGGACTATCCCCCCAGCTCTTCTGCTCCCTCATGAAATACTCTGCTCTCAGGGGCAGAAGCTGGGCTGGAGGATGGAAACAGCCTCCTGCTCCCACACCAGCACACTTTCCTTCCCAGGGCCGGGGGAAGCAGCTTTCAGTCCTGCTCTTTGTCCACCAGCAGCATCTCCATGGAAGTGGATGATTTTGCCCAGCTTCCAAATCCCAAAATGGTACAGGGGCACTCCTGATCCTGGCATTTCCAAAAGTTTTCGAGGCATCCAACCCCTGGAAGATCCCCTGGTCCTGCTGGTTTGTGTGGCCCTGGCGTCACTGCACAGACAAGACCCAACCTCCCTCTGGCACAGAGCACTCAGCAGCACTCTCGTATCTACTCTGCCTTCCAGGGGAGAGTTGAGCAACAGCTCAGTTGCTGCTGGCCTCTGCAAACAGAGCAGAGACTGCCCACAGGTGCCCACGCAGCTCCCTCGGGCTGGTGTGACCTCCCGTGGGGCTACCTGAGGTGAGCGAGTGCTCCCTTGGCGGCTCACGGCCACGGAGCCGTGTCCCCGAAGGACCCAGCCCGGCTCCATCTGCTGTGCTGACGCACGCCTCGCTCGCTCCTGTGGCTGTGTTTTTACGTGGGGGGTTTGCTCCCTGCGATGTGTGTGTCCCTGGGGAGCCTCTGGCTGCTGTGGCTGAGGGGGACGGAAGAGATAACCAAGCTGCCAGTGAGCTCTGCTGAGGGGTCTGGACCAAACCAGCCTCAAGTCAAAACAGATCCCCAATAATGGCACTGTGTTACTTTTGGAATCAATTTTTCTGCTTTATTTTTTACTCACCCAGTGCCCTTTTTTTCCAAATCCTATAATCACTTTACCTAAGCTGGGTCTGTTTTTCTTAATTCATCTGCTCTGTTGTGCTACTTCAACCCCTGGACTTTTCCTTCTGCTCACAGAGCTACCGAGATGAGGCTGATGGATGGGACAGCTGAGCAAGGACAGGGAATGAGCTCGAGCTGAGGCTAATGACCCAAACTCACTGCCCAGGCCAATGCCGAAGGAGCTAAGAGAAGTGCATAAATAAGCTAGATAAAAATAAAAACTTCCATCACTTGGGGGAGAGAGGGTGACTCCTATGGAAACTGCCTCACCGGGTCGAGGAGGAGATGACTTAATGGGAATATGGCAGGATCCTACCCTTCCTAGAATAGTAACGAGCTGCTGGAAGCGCTCGCCTTGGCTGCTGCCCTTCCCCCAGTTCGGGTCAGGTCCCGTGGGAGAGGAGAAGTGCTGGGAAAATCCTTTAGCACAGCCGGAGGGTGGGATAGATGCTGGCAGAGGGAGCGTGGCAGCTGGGCTGCCAGGGTGATGCTTGGGAAGGAGGGCAGGCAGCAGCCTTTCACTTTTCTCCTGCTCTAATCATCCAGGAGCAATCCCTGGTTGCAGCTCCGGGCGGGTGAGCCGCGGCTCTCCTCAGGGATACCTTCTGGGGAGAGGGAATGACTTAAACCCGGCTCTCCCGAAAAGGGAGTGTCAATGGTGTGAATCATCCCGGCCTTTAAAGGTGTCTGGCCCGGGCCGGGTGCCAGCAGGGGCTGGGGGAAACCCTCGGGGCTGGGAGCCGATGGGCAGCCAGGGGTTCGCAGGAGGATCCGCGTTCCGCTCCGGCTGTGCTCGCTCCCTCCTGGCCTCATGCAACCCGGCAATCCCCCGCCCATCCCTTCCTCTCCTGGGGCAGGGGAAGGGGTGGAAGGCCCTGCACACTCGATGCTGCAGCATCCTGTGTCAGCGCTCAGGAATCCGGCAGGCTGCTGGGAGGGAGGCGGGAGGCAGGCCAGCAGCGGGGCTGTGCCTGCTGGGGCCTCTCCCTGCCTGGGGAGCCCGAGGGGACCGGAGCATCCCTGAGGGCTGCCTCGCCCGAGGGCTCTCCCTGCCTGGGGAGCACGGGGGTACCGGAGCATCCCCGGGGCCTGCATCTCCTGGGATCTCTCCCTGCCTAGGGATACCGGAGCATCCCTGGAGGCTGCATGTCCTGGGATCTCTCCCTGCCTGGGGATACCGGAGCATCCCTGGAGGCTGCATGTCCTGGGATCTCTCCCTGCCTGGGGATACCGGAGCATCCCCGGGGGCTGCATCTCCTGGGATCTCTCCTTGCCTGGGGAGCCTGGGAACAGCACAGCAGCCCTGGCGGGATGCTTTGCCAGAGGCTAAACCCCAGGATAGGGGTTTTTCGGGGAGAAGGAGGGCTGGGGGAGTGCTGTGGCACAGTGCTGTGTGCTTACATGACAGCTCCAAAGGCTGACGAGAGGCATTCCTGGATCTCCCGTGCTGCTGTGAGGCTTGCATCTGTCTCCAATGTACTGTGCTTGCTGGCGATGCTCTGCCAATATATATCCAGGGTGGGTGGGGGAACCCCCCTCCCCAGCCCCCGGCGGGTTGGGGGTTCTTGCAGGGGAGCAGGGAGAGGCTCCGTGTTTTCCTGGGCAGGGTAGTCCGGCCCAGGGGGAGGGGGAAGGCGGTGGAGTTTGCTGGCAGGGCTAAAGCTCATGGAAAACTCCCGGGCTTCTTCCAAGGAGGATCTTTTGAGAGGCTGGAGCGGGGCAGAGAGAGGGGTGGGCGCCGTGAGGGGATGGCTGGAGTGGGGAGAAGCTGGCTGGAAGGTGCCCAGAGCTGCCTGGGCAAGGAGGAAACCCAATTGAGGAGAGTTATTCCAGGCCAGCACGGTTCCCGGAGGCAGGGTCAGGGCCAGGCGAGCACCGGGATGAGCGACAAACACAAACAACTCCCTTCTCCCGGTCTTCTGGTTGTGATTTCTGCTCCCGACATGCAAACCCAGAGGGGCCCCCCTCGCCTCCCTCCTTCTCCCCAGCTGGGCGAGGGCTGGCCTGGCCGCCTAATGAAATGCAGAACTGCTTGGGAGAGCAGGGGGGGAAAAAAAGGCTCTGTTTGAGGTTTTGTGCCTCTGGTTTCTTCTGGCCCTCTCTCCCAGCGGGGTGATTTATTGGTGATGGAGCCTGGGGAGAGGGGGAGGGAAGGGCTTAGAGCTGCAGGCAAATAGTCATCGTTTATTTCCCAAGCACTCACGCGAGGCAAAGGGGAAAAGGGGAGGAGAGGGAGGTAAACTGCCCGGGCAGGGGCTGACGAGCATCATTTACTGGGGCTCAGCTCTCCCGAGTTTCTCCCAGTTGCTCTGAGGCAGTGTTTGAGCACTTTGCACACCAAAGGACTGGCTTTGAGGCAGATGCCCTTCCCTCTATCCCGATTTCCCCACTTTCCCTCTCTCTTCTCTCCCCTCCGAGGCAGCGGGGTGCTGAGAGCTGCCTGCAGGCACCTGGGCTGGCTCTCATGGCCCAGCTCTCTCTTCTCTGGTGCAGCCGGGGGTGGGGACACCTCATCCTTTTTCCGTGTCCTGCAGCCACAGCCGGGGAGGCCAGCCAGACCTTTCCCAGGCTGGCAGAGAAGCAGAGGTACCGCTTGTCACTGACCTGTTTTCGAGCACCTGCATGCCCCAAAAGCGACATGCTGTGACCTGCCTGGCTGCAGATGCATGGGCTGCCTGCAGCTACCCCGGCTCAGAGCAGCCTTACACTTAAGCCAGGCTTTAGGCTGGCAGCAGCGAGGTGTCCCTGTGCTGCGGGATGCTCTGGTGTGCTGTGTGTCGCAGGGTGACCTCCTGCTTGGGAGAAGCAGCCAGGGCTGTTTTCATGCTCGCTGCTCGGGTTGGGAACGAATGCGGTTTCCTAGGGGGAAGGTCTCCTCCTCCTCCTCTTCGCCTCCGCTGACAGCGTCTGACCTCAGCTGTCGTCCCTGGCGGTGCAGGGGATTAATCTGAGCCTCGGGACAGGTTGAGGCATGTCCAAGGCGGAGGAGAGCTTCATGCGTACAGACACAGAGGAAGGAACAAAAACAATTCCCAGGGAAATATTTTCCTGCTGCTTTTCCTGGCAGCGAGCAGAGCGGGAGGAAAAGACCTTGCTTTAAATTGCTTGCAGGAGAGCTCCAGCCCGGGGGATCCGCTTCCCCTTGGCCTCCCGCACCCCGCGAAGCTCAGCCCCCACCCCAGACCCACACGAGGGATGGCACGAAGGGTGCTCAGCCCCCGCGAGGTGCCGCTCAGCATCCCGGGCTCTGCTCAGCCAAGAATTGCCTCCGACTCCCGCTGCCTGCCAAGCTCCGGCTGCGCGGAGCCAAGCCGGAGCATTGGGAAAGCGAGGGGAAGGAACCTCCCCGGCGCGGAGCTGCAGCAGGGTCCGCTGGTGGACTCTGCCCTTTGCCTGCTCCGGCCTCGGCCGCCCTCCTCCTCCTCCTTCTCCTTGTGCGCTGTTTGCTTTGGCAAGCCCCGGCCTCCACCCTGCCAGCGGAGCGCTGCGGTCCCGGGTCAGGCGGAGCGGGGGGAAGCCAGAGGCGCGGGGAATGGGGAACAGGGAGGGAAATGGAGAAGCAGACGGCTGCCTGCCTGCCTGCTTGCCTGGGCGGATGGGACACGCCGGTCCTGCTGTGGAGGGCAGGAAGGACACGGCTCGCTCGGAAATCTGGAGGGTGGGCTGGGAGAGGCAGGAAAGGGCAGAGAGAGCAGGAAGCAGGGAGCATGGCCGGGGTGGGATGCAGAGGTGGGAGCCCCAGTGCCGACCAAGCTCGCTCTGTGGGAGTGCTTAGCCGCAGGCTGGGGGATCTGGCGTGCTCTGCTCCCGTGCCGGAACCAGCAGGGAATGCTGGCAGTGTGGCACGGCAGCCACGGATCCCCCCCGGCGCTGTCCCTCGTGGAGCCCCGGTCCCAGCTGGAGCGTGGCTGGAGCATCACCAGGAAAAAAACCAGGGAGGAAGTGGCTGTTTCAGCCGTGTCCCACTCAGTATCTCGGATTTATTCCTGCTAACCTGGGCATCGAGCAGGTGGGCTTTGCCAGCACACGTGGGTGTCCATCCCAGCTGCTTCCATCCACCACGGGTGATGTGGCAGTGTGTGCTGGTGGAAGTGCCAAGCCAGGAGCCAGGGCAGGACGCAGGTTTGCTCCCCAGGCAGGGTGCTGAGGGCACCAAATATCCCTGCCTTGCCTCGACTGGGTGAAAGGAGGCTGTGGGAGCAGGGCAGTGCTCTATCTCCGTGGCAATGGGACTGCTGCTTTTTGAGGCAGGAGGAACTGATGTGGTTTTTCACCCAGAACTGACCCAGGGCAGTGTTTTAGAGCAGTCAGAGTGCAACATCAACAAGCATCTACAGTCCTGTGGGAATGGGTGACTTGTGAGGGACAATGGGATACCCTCACCTCTCTGGGGTGGGAGAGAAACCCCTGGAGCCCAAACTTGCCCCCAGCCGAGGGCTGAGTGGATGGAAAACCCTCAGGACAAGGGTGTGGGGAGGGCAGAGCTGGTCACTGCCCGTTTGCAGCCTTTTGTGCTCCAGTGGGAACATCTGACCCCACGAGCCCTTGACATGGTGGGGAGGCTGGGCAGAGCTGCATCCGGAGGAAAGCACAACTCCCATGGGAGGGCAGGAGGGACCGGAAAGATGGACAGGGGAGGGAACCGGGACTTTTCTTCCTGTCCTTTGGAACGGGTTTCCAAGAGAAGCTGTGGATGCCCTATCCCTGGAAGTGTCTAAGCCAGGTTTGGATGGGGCTTGGAGCCACCTGAGGTAGAGGGAAGCATCCCTGCACATGGCAGGAGGATTGGATCTTTTAAAGTCCCTTCCAGCCCAAACTGGATTCTAGGATCCTCTGTGGTGTGGCATGGCTAGCTGGGGAGAGTTGCAAAACTCTCTCTGGTGTTGTCAAGCAGGGATTTACCCTGTGCCACACTCGCTTCCCAGCTCTGGCACCCGGCAATGACCTGGCCATGGCTGCACCCAGCACCCCACAGCCTGTGCTGCCTCCTTCACTGCTGTGTCCCTGCCCTGCTTTGCCGTTCATGGAAAGCAAATGTCAGCAAGATGTAAACACTGGGTGGAGGGAGCTGGATATTCATGGTGTTGTTCCCCCATCCCTTCTGGGAGATTGGCTCTGTCCTTAGAGGGCAGTGCTGGTGAGACGGCTGCAGTTTGTGTTTCTCCCAGCCTTGTCCTCGTTGTGGTTTTCCAGGAGGAGTCGGTGCATTTTCTGTTAAAGGGCCAATGTGCAGGGAGGTGGCCAGGGTGACACATGCCTCACGCTTGACCTTGTCTCCCGTTGGCCCTGGCAGCGCTCCCTGCGCTGGGCTCACTGAAATTCCCTTCCTGGAAACAGCAAAGGAGAGAGCGAGCGTTTGCCTTCAGCTCAGGAGAGCGTGACGTGATGTCCCTGGTCAGTGGCCAGGCAGGGAGGGACCAGCCACGCTGGGCTCAGAGCAGTGCCACAGGGCCAGGAGACACCCCTCAGGAGGGCTCACGTCCAGGCAGGAGGGAAGGCTGTTAAAAATAAACAGGGTGACAAGTGGCAGGAGGAAGGAGCCACCTCTGGTGTCCCCACACTCCTCCCTGGGGGAGAGCGAGTGGCTGCGCTGCCTGGAGAGCCGAGCACAGAGCCGGGCTCTGCTCCCAGCCCTGCCGTGCTGGCAAGGTCAGTCCCCTCCCAGGTCACCCCAGTGCCTCACTCTCCCTGCCACAGCCCGCTCCTTCCCCCTCAGCTCCCGGTGGAAGTCCGGCAATCCAGGGTTTGTGCCCGTGGCGGTCTCTGGAGCCTCCCTGTGCAAAGCTGGCTGTGTCTCCCCCGGCTGTGGAGAAGCTCCGGAGTGCCGGGGGCGGCGGGAACTTGGCCGTGCGCTCAGCCGTGCCCCGCTGCCGCGCTCTTTTCCGAGCACAGCCTGGGGGGGAAGCAGCCGCCTGGCAAAAGCAGCCGGAGCATCCCCCTGCGGCTCCTGCCCGCCCGTCACGCGTCACTCCGCGTTAGGTCAGGAGTGGAGGAGGCTGCGGTGACCTTGAGAGACGCTCTGTGGTGCCGGCCCTCCAGCCAGCCTGCGGATCGCCTGGCAAGGGATGAGCCAGGCTTTGCCCTGGTGGAACTCAGCCCCCGCGGGATGAAGTGGCTGTCCTACCCCAGACCTCGCCGTCCTGGGGATTTTTTGAGGTTCAGGGATCTGGGAGCTCTTCATCTACGGCAGCCCTAGCCAAGCCCAGCTGCATCTGTTCAGACGAGGGGTTGGTGTCTGTAAGGACACGCTCAGGGCTGGCCGGGCCAGGTGCAATGTGCCGCTGTCATTTCCTGGAGCCGGTGGCCAGCGACTTGTCCCTACAGGTACCAACCACGTGACTCACGGCTCCGGCTCGGGACCAGCACGGAGATCAGGGTGAATTCTTTCGGCCCTGCCGGGGGCAGAAGACTCATCATCCTCTCTCCTGCTCCTCCTCTGCCCTGCGAGTTCCCACGGTGGCAGCCAGTGGCGCTTATCTCCGTGGGAACAAGGGCAGTGCCCGTCCATCATCAGATGTGCTTCAAAGCGCCCGGCTCTGATGGGAGGGATTGCTTCTCCAAATGCAGTGGCCGGCTTGTGCGAGTGGGTGCCAAAGGCTGTGTCCGTGCTCTGGGGACAGGTTTTGTGCCAGAGTTCCCTGGGAAAGTTGGGCTCGGCTGTGGCCACCCTGGGCTGCAGCTCTGCGTGGAAAGAGAGGCTTCAGTGACAAAAAGGTGTCAATACCGTCACTACCATATGAATGCCCCCTTTGGTTGTAATCCTTGGTGATTGTGCTAAGCCCTGGCTGAGATGTGGGGAAAAAACAGGACCTAATTGGAAGCAGGTTGTAAATGGAGCTCTTCTCATTTCCTTTCCTTGTGCAGCAAAGCCCTCTCGTGGAAGTTGGCAGTAGCTTGCCAGGGAAAATCCGGCTGCTGCAATGTGCTGTCTTTTCCCGGGAGATGCAGTCTGCTCCCTGTGCCTCTGTCCCCTGGGGTGCCGTGGCCCCAGCCCCAGAGGAGGTGGGACAGATCCAAACGTGCCATCACATCCCTGAAGTGCCCATCTGCACGTCAGCGCTGTGGGACTGCGTTTCAGCCCATGGGGATTCCCAGGTTTTTCCTGGGAGCTGCTGAACCTGCTCTCTTGGCTGTGTTAGGAGATGCTTTGGCACCTGGAACACTAAAAAACCCCAAACAAAAAACCAAACCAAACCAAAAACCCAAACAAACAAAAACCCCAACAACAAGAACAAGAAAACCCATCAAAATCAAAAGACCCCAAACAAACAAACAAACAAACACCCCCCTCCTTCAAAAAAACCCCACCCCAACAACAACAAAAAACCAAACCAAAAACCAAGACCGGTGGGGGGGAATGGTTGTGACTTTGGCTTTCTTTACACACTTGTAAGGACACCACAAGACAGCCCCAGCCTGCAGCACTTGGCACAGGGACGCTGGGGTGGGACAGTGTGTGGTTGTTACAGAGCTGGTGCTGCCTGGATCTGCTCCAGACCCCATGCACATCCCCAGAGCCCTGGCAGGGATAATTCCCTGGGGCCAGCAGTGGAGGGTGTCGACTTCTCCTGGGGTGGCCTGACATGAAAGAGGCTCAGGGATGAAGCCAAGCCAAGGTACAGCATAAACAGCAGCAACCCCCAGCCTTGCTGGGGCAGGTGTGCTGGCTGGGAGAGGGGAGGACACCGAGATGGGTCCCTGCTTGGCAGCAGCTTCCCTGCCTTCTTGCAGGAGGCAATGGTAATTCCTTCTGGAGGTGCAAGGCTCGCAAAGAAGGCTGACACGTCCAGGATGGTGGGTGGCTTTGTGTTACTCCTGGCAGGGTCCTTGTCCTGTCCCCCATCGCTCTCCCAAGGTGACATTATTTACTGCAGTGTAGCTTGGCTCACCTGGGAGCATCACAGGCATCAGTTGTCATTTCCCATCACAATCCTGGCTCTGTTATGGTGGTGGGTGAGCAGTGCCTTTGTGTTTTGCAGGCACTGACACCTCCTGACCCCTAAACCCCATCAAACCCCCAGGAGCTGGGATTTTCCTTTGCACTGCTTAAGCACTTGGTTCCCTTTGTCCTGGCTGAGTCCCCCATCGCTCTCCCAAGGTGACAGGTTATTTACTGCCGTGTATCTTGGCTCACCTGGGGGCGTCACAGTCACCAGTGGCACCTGGGTGAGGGGACATTGCTCTCACCTCTCCTCACCTGGGTCCCAACTGGTCTCACCTGGTCATCCCACCCACATCCTGTACCAAAGGCTCCATTAAAGTTCAGCCCAGGGCTCTTCATTCCTCTTTTGGATCTTTGGGGCAGGTTGGGCTGTTCTGCTCCTCTGGGGCTCCCCTTTGGCCCTGCCTGGTGTTTGAGGCAGGCAGTGTGGGTCAGACAGACGTAGCATCTCCCCTCCTTGCTCTCCTGCAGCACCCAGGGGAGGGGATATTTCCTCCTTGGGAACCCCTTTGGTGCTGCTGACAGCAGCTGGGTGTGAAGTTTTTATCTTCTTTTTCTTCTTGTTAGAGCTGGGATTAAAGCACGGGAGAGGCAGATTTTGTGTCTGGACCCAGGTGTTTATTAATTCTTATCTGTAGCACAGTCTCTCAAGTTGTGAGTTCTAGCTAACAAGGTAGAAAATGGCTCTGTCCTTAATTCTTTCCACGGTCTTTTAAGTTCTAATAACCCAATAATGAGATAACACCTATATTATTTATACTCTTAACCCAATAACTGACCACTCGTGGCCCACAGTGCAGACCCCTTCACCCAATTATAAGAAACCACCCAAACCCATAAAGAAGAAGGTGAAAGAACTTAGCCAAAGCCCTAAATCCTCCATATTGCTTTATATATACTACTATATACTAAAATCTAAGTTTCCAGGGTTTCAACAGTTGGGTGTTTTCCCACCCCAGTTCTGGCTCTGTTATGGTGGTGGATGAGCAGTGCCTTTGTGTTTTGCAGGCACTGACACCTCCTGACCCCTAAACCCCATCAAACCCCCAGGAGCTGGGATTTTCCTTTGCACTGCTTAAGCACTTGGTTCCCTTTGTCCTGGCTGAGTTTAATTTCCCCTGTTGGGTATGTTTAAGTAATTTTCTTGCATTTTCAGTGATGCAAAAATTGTTGTGCCGGCTGCACTTTTTAATTCTCGAATTGTTGAGTTGCCACCTCCTTGCCTGGGGGCTGATGGCAGGCTGTGTAAATATTTAGTGTTTCTGCTCCTCTGGCATCAGCCTCTTGGTTTTCCCAGCCCACCTTCTCTGCTGTTGTCAGCAGGAGCTTGTTGCTCGGGCTCTGGGGGCTGACTTACACCCTGCTGGAGGTGATGGGTACAATATTACTGCGGCATCTGGGTGGAGAGTGGGTGCAGCTCTGTGCTCGTGTGTGTGAGGAGCAGAGCAATTCACAGCTTTGCTGTCACCGCTCGGCAGCAGGTGATTTTTGCAGACGGGCTGCTTGGTAAAGGTTTTAGTGGCCTGGTGAAGCTGGTGTTCCGCTGGAATGCAGAGGGGAAGCGAGGCTGGATGTGGATTGGTTTGCCTTGGAGCATCCGCGGTGCCCGCTGCAGGTATTCAGCTCGGAGCTGTGTGCCTCGGAGATGATTTCCCCTGGCCCCGCGGAGCTGCGATGTGCATCCTCCGTGGCCAAGCCGGCAGGTGGGGCTCCTGCCCGCCGTGAGCTGCTCCAGAGGCGGCTGGAGAGCCGGGCATCCCTGGGGCAGGCAGCGCTGGGGTCACCCAGCGATGCTTCCTGACCCCAGTCCCTCCTAGAGAGGGTTTGCTTCATTGCACGGGCTTTTTGGTTTTGCCTCCTCGTTGTCTCACAGCAGCTGAACTCAACATTTCCTCCAGGCTTTCCTTGCTGTGCTGAGCCTGGTCACACATCCCTGCTCACTCAGGGTGGAGGAATCCTCGACCTCTGCTCGACTTCACTCCCCATCACCCGGCCCCAGCCCTCCTCTGAGCTGCTCCTGGCCACACACTGGGGGACCCTTGTTGGTTTTATTATCTTCTTTAGAGCCGGGATTAACACACAGGAGCCGCAGTTTTGTGTTCAGGCTCAGTGTTTATTAATCCTTATCTATAGCACAGTCTCACGAACTGTGAGCTCTAACTAGCAAGGTAGAAAAATGGAGGAATGGATGCCTCTAACTCTCTCCGAGGTTATTTAAGTGCTAATTACCCAATAATGAGATGACACCTATATTATTTATACTTTTAACCCAATACTTGACCACGCAAGGTCCGCAGTGCAGACCTTTTTCACCCAATTAGAAAGAACCACCCAAACCCATGAAGAAGAAGGTGAAGCAGAAGGACTTAGACCACGCCCTAAGTCTTCCATATTGCCCCATATACATAACAATGTACTAAAACCTTAAATTCTAAGCTTTTCACCCTGTGAAATCACACAATGCTATTCAAACTACACACCCACAATCCCAGTGCTATCACAACTTCAGAAGCCTGTTCCAAGGCCTCAGGTCAATGCAGTGTTTTCCTGGGGGTCAGTGCCTGTCAGTACAGAATGCCCAAAATTCTCAGTGCCCGGGGTTCCACCACACCCTTTCCCCTTGGAGGGGTTCTTAGGGTGGAATTGTACCAAAAGTGTAGGATTTGTGCAGCGAGTTGTCAAGTCTTGGTGTTGTTTGCCCTTTTTCCTGGGCTGGGGGCTGAGCTCAGGTCAGGACCATGCTGGAGTAGAGAATCTGCTCTGCTGGCACCAGAGAATGGATTTGCTGTCTGTTTGAAACCTTATTCTCCTTTTTAAAAACAGAAGTGTTCTGCAGGCATGCACTCGTGGTGGGCCAGAGGGAGGTTTAGGTCAGGAGGACCCTGTGTATGAATGCTCATGTCCTGTGCTGTCCCCTCCGCTCCTGCTATGCCTGAGCACCCCACAGCCATATGGAATGTCCTACCTGGCTTCTTCCCTGCTCTGAATGCCTCCCAAGGCATCTCCTGGCACTGTGCTCTAGGGTCCTGCTCTCCCCCTCTGAGCTCTGGCACTCTCCCACCCCTGGCCAAACGTCCTGTGAGCATCCAGATGCAGCGTTCACTTTAATTGCTCAGCAGCATCTTTGTTCAATAAATCACATCTCCAAAGTAATAAGATAAAAACCTCCTGGGTGCCGAATGAGTTGGTGGAGATGGATGATTTTCTCATTGCCTGGCTCAGAGCTGTAAAACATCCTCTTCCAGACGTTGTCACTCCTGGCTCCTCGTTCTCATCCTGCTTTACATCTCCCTGGGGAGAGCTCTGCTCCAAGGGACTTGAGGAATGGCCTGGAGCATTGGGCCCAGCTGGGAGATGACTGCCAGCATTGGTGGCTGCTGTGTTGCCTGGAAATTGCTGCTGCGCTCTTGGAAGGGGATCAGGAGTGCTCCAGGCCCCATTCTGCCTTTTTCTGGCTGGCAGAGGAGGTTTGGGACAAGTCTCCTTGGCAGATCCATTCCCCCCTGGGCTGTGATGCTGGAGATTCCTGCTGCCATGAGCTTCCCTGCTGGGCACTTTTAGAGGTGAGGGAAGAGGAGGTCTGGGGAGTACCTGAAGCTGTTTCTCTGTAAAATCACCAGTGACTCAGCGAGGGGGTGTGGGAACGACTTGATTTTGGATTTTATGTGAAGTCTAAGGGGTTTCAGCTGGAAGCAGCAGGATCCAGATTAGTGGAGCTGTGTGATGCTTGCCACAGAGAGCTGTGGGTGCTTAAAAACCAAACTAATTCTGAGTTCAGGTGGTGAAAAGCTCTGGAAAAAGAAGACTATGGAATAAAAATGAGCTTGTCCGTGCTCTTGCCACAACGTTTGCAGGCTCTGAGAGCTGGGAGGATCATGAGAGGTGATGGCATTGCCCCACATGGAGCTGGGGACTGTCTCAGTGATGCTGCAAGTAGAAGCAACTCATTCTCATTAGGTGGGTTTAAGGCCTCTGGTGATGACATGGGATGCAATCAGGCAAACTGGGGAGGCTTGTGCCTCTCTGGAGCACAGGGAAGGGGATGGGAGGCAGTGGGTCACTACCCCATCCCTGTCCCCCCGAACAATTCTGCTCGCTGGCAGCAGTTGCAGTGGATTTGAGCAGACATTTTTCTTGGCTGCTGGGCAGAGTGAACTCCCCTCCAAAAATACCTGGGGAGGTGTGCTTTCCTCATCCCTGGCAGTGCCCAGGGTCTGAAATGGGACAGGCAGCTGGTGGAGCTCCTCAGGAACGCTGAGAGGTGGCAGGTTTAGCCTGATGATCGCCCTGTGTATAAAAGGGGCTGAGAGGGGCTGAAGAGATTCTTGACCCCCAAATGTGAGCCTTGAGGGAATCCAGGACCTGCCCTCAAGCTCCTGTATGCCCCTGGAGGTGGCCAGTTCTTGATCCAGGAAAGGCAAACCCCTTCCTGATCCCAGCCCTCTCCAAAGGCAGCATAACCTTCCCTGGCTGGGAGGGACTCACATCTCCTTGACTTCCCTCTGATCTGCCTGAAGAGCCAAGCCCTTGGTAAGGACACCTGAGTTCCTGGTGATGCCTTGGGAAGACTGAGCTGGAACAGAGACTGGACAGAGCCAGAGAATAAAGTAGGGATTGATTGAAAGGCCTCCAGGATCCAGCTTGGGCAGGACAGGGCCTGACCAGGGCTGCATCCAAGGTAGAACAAGAATGGTCACCAGTGATCTTATAAGAAAACTTATAAAAATGTAAGATCTCGCTGACCAGTCACGAGATCTTACATTTTTATAAGTTTTGATCCATTTGCATGTTGGGGTTTAACTGTCCAATTACAGCTCCAGGTTATGAAGTCCCATCCTTCTTGTTTTCTTTCTTCAGCCCACATTTGTTTGTGCTTTTGGGCCTGAAAATTGTACTCGTTGTCCTTGGTCTCCAGCAGGAAAAGGATGTGTTTTGCCTACCTACTCTGTGCAGAGAGCTGAGTGACACTGAATGTGAGGCTCAGTGCACCCCTGGGCAGCACAGAATCTGAAAATATGAAAGCTAAAGCTTAAGACATCACTGGGCAGCAGCTTGCTGGTGGGACACCCCTGTGGAAAGCCACCAAGGGAACACCACCCTGAGGGACATTTTATCCCATCCCCAGGCAGCGTGGTGGATGCTCTTTGCTGTGTGTGTGCTGCTTGTTCTGCGTGCAGCTCCCTCGAGCCCTCGCTCTCAATTTGCTGTGTGGTGATGAATCCTGCAGGTTAATTGCGTTTGTACATAAAGGAAAAAAGAACCCAAACAAACACCAAGGGGATGATATGTCTGCTGTTCTAAACTCATCCAGCTGTGGGATGAATTCAGGGCTGTTGCTGTTTGTCGCAATGGAGATGGTAAAACCACTCTGAACTCCCACCTCTCATTCCAGTGCTGCTCCCTCCCGAATCCCTGCTCTTTTCAGTCTCACTGTAGCTGGGATCTCTGCAGACACCCCTTGGCCTGATGTCCTGGTCTGTTCCTCTCTATCTCCCATGGAGCTGGAATTATTTCTTGGAATTCTTGTAAACTCCCTGCAGCTTGGGAAGTGTTTCCAACACAGAAGCAGTGGTGTATGTTTTGTGGGATCTCCCAGGGACTCATAAAATCATCCTTTTATGATTAAATCTGCTTTTGTTGCTGTAATGGAACTATTCTGCTGTTACTTGGACCTTTCTTAGAGATGTAGGTGGTGTCTGCTGTGACAGGATCTTCTGACACCATGGTGTGACCCCCTGCTTTGCAGCTGAGAATTTGGGATTTTTTTCCATGGCTATTTACGGATCACAGCAGGAACTGTTGTGTTTGGCACCTGAGGTGCTGGAAGCCTTCAGGCTGCCTTGCGTGGGGGACAGGAGGAGCACACGTTGAGGGGAGGTGGATGAAAACTCTGACTGCACCAATTTAGTCTTCCTTCAGTTGACAAAACAGTTTTCCCCACTAGGAAATTGCAGTGCTTCAATGCTCAGCTGTCTCAGACAGCAAATAAAAGGTGATTATTCAGCATGGGAATTCAGAGCTGTGCTCTCGAGTGCTCCCAGGTGCGCTGAAGTGACCTGAAGTGTTGGACCTGAGCAAGCACTGCCCAGAGCTGCATCTCTCCCTTCAGCACCATCAGTGCTGACCTGGTGCCTTGTCCTTGTTCTCTGCCTGGGTGATGCTGGGACAGGGACCTGCAGCTTCATTTGCCATCACAAACCCTCAGTGCCCTCCTAGGCTTGTGTCCTGGTTTGGAAAGACAGATGTCTGCCAAGGAAGGCAGAAGTCTCCCGTGGAATGGAGAATGTAAAACCCCCTCCCTCCAAATTATTATCATTTTGAAATTAAGGGGCTCTCAGGCAAAGATGTGGGAATAGGAAAAACAGTTCTTTACTAGGAATATTAAAATAAAAATGTAGTAGTACAAAAAAACCAACCAAACAAAAAGAAAACACTGACAGTCAGAATACAACCTGACATGCTATTGGTCAGGGTGTTGGGAGCAGTCCAGTCAAGTCCTCCTGGAGAGCCAGATTTGGTTCTGTTGGAGCAATGATCCTGTAGAAGGATGCAGTTTTCCTCTGAAGGTCCAGTGGTGTGGTTCATGGGTCTGATGTTCCTCTGGGAACCCAGTGCAATCAGGCTGTGCTGGTGTCCTGACTCTCAGGTTTTATCCAGGTAGGAATTCTTGGCTCCTCCCTCTGGGTGGAGCATCTCCCAATGGGATGATGCAATTGTATCAGCCATGCAGTGAGCCTCGATGGCCCATGAACAGCAGATATCCCCTGGAGGGATGATGGGTCGTGGAAGAGATAAAGGACACTATCCCACCTGGTTGAACAGCTGGTAATAGAATACATACTGCTGGTTACATCTTGCATTGCAGCCTAAGACAGCTTGCACTGAAGACCCCCAGAAGTGCAACAAATGTCCCTGGGGCAGTTCCTGACATGGAAATGAGGAAGGGTCTGTCTCTCCTGTGCTCCTACACCTTTGGAGTGGCCTTGGTTCCCTGATAACCCAACAGGACTTTGCACAAAGCCTTGGCAGCTCCATGGTCCCCCCAGCGCCTGGCTTAGGGCTTTTGCAAGCTCTGCATTGCTCTGCATCCCTTCTCTTGGCAGCAGAACGAGGAGGGACAGCCCAGGAGTCCCAAAGTGGGAGGAAAAGCTGGTGCCAAAACCTTCCCCTGCTGTGCTACTTCCCCAGTCTGTGGGCAGAGGCTTTTAATGGGGACTCGGGGTGGTGATGGCTGCTTCCATCTGCCTTTCAGCTGCAGCAAGATGTCCTGTCACTGTCTGTGCCTGCCAGGCATTCTGCTGGTTTGGGGTGTCCCTCTTGGCTCGTTTCTCTGGCAGCATCTCCTTGCAGGGAGTAATTAGCTCAGAGCTGGAGCAGTCGATGTTGCAGCTGAGATAAAGGGAAGGGAGCTGGGGAGGGGACCTTGGTGCTGCCATGTGTCACCAGGGTGGGGGGACCAGACCCCGCAGGGCTGCCTGAGCTCTCTGCTGGTCCTAATTACAGGCTGGGCTGCCAGGGCACCCTTCCCTGCTGCCAGGGTGGGGGAGATGGCAGCAGAGCCACAGTGTCCTCTGCAAACGAGCCACCTCAGGGCTCTGGAGCTGTCCTTTGCTGTGCCAGTCATGCCCCGGTGCCAGGCTGGGGCTGAGCTGGTGGAGGGAAATGGCCATTTTGGGGAGAAATCGCTCTTTTGGGTTTTTTTCTAATAGTGGGCTGTCTGGTACCCTTGAAGGCTCGTGGCAGCTGTGCCCAGCCTCATCCAGGGAAAGCTGCACGGTGCTGAGAGGCCTTGGGGTGCTTGTGCACCCATCCTCCAGGAAGGTGAAGGCTGCACAAAGAGCAGGGGCTGTGTACAGGAGATGGAGAGAACCCCAGGCTGCATTAGGACAGGCAGGAGAGGTTTGGGTGGCAGCTGGAGCAGGGCCAGCAGGGCTCTGGCTCCTGCTAAAGCCACCCAAGGGTTCTGTTTTGCCCTGTGATGGAGAAATGGCCTTGGGAGCATTGGCACAGCTCCATGGTTGTCAGCTGGAAACGATGAGGCAAAAAGCACCCCCCTTGGTGTTCACTGCAGAGAGGGGGGACAGGAAATGGATGTTCTCACCGAGCTTCAACCAAGGGGATAAGAGAAACAACAGGAGCAGGAAAAGCCAGGAGAGGAAGTGATTCATATGTTTAATTCACCCTCCAGTTGCTATTATCCCACTTTATTAGGCCCCAGCTGAGCTCAGTGTCCCACATGTGCTGAGCCTGGAGTAGGAGGTGCAGAGAGGAGGGCCAGGAGCATCCTTCATCGGCAGGAAAACCACATCATGGGCTGGGGGAACAGCTCTGCTGCCTGAGCAGTGGCTGAACTGAGCTTTCCTCCTGGTTCCTCCCAAGAAACGGGCAGGGAAGAGGGGAGGTGATTCCCTGGGGGAAGCACAGACTGCTGTGTATAAATCGCTCTCCATCCCTGCAGGTCTCTGCTGCATCTGGGGCCATGCTTGGCTCTTCCCATCACATCTGCTGGGCCTGTGACAAACACCTGGGTCATCTGCTGCCCCAAACCCCCCAGGTTTGTCTTTCAGAGCTGCAGCAGCTGTAGCCCCTTGGGCCAGCAGCAGGAGGGCAGCTGCACCCCAGCTGTGCAACGGGAGGCCTCAGAGCAAGAGGAATGAGGGATCTGCTCTCCATAATCCCCATGCTGGTCACTGGGGAAAGGGCTGGAAATCAAAAGAGCACCTCAAGGCAGTGCCTTGTGCAGCAAACATTTATTTAACCATCTGCTGCCTGTGCTGAATGAGTTTGGCACTGAGCAGAGCTGGACAAAAGTGGAAGAAATTAGGCTGGAGGTGGGTTCTGCTGGGCTCAGGGCAGGCAGAACCCCCTCCCTGAAGTGAGGGTGAAATCCTCTATGGGGCAGCTTCAATGCTTTGCAGCTGGTGGGGCTCAGCAGGCAGATTTGCAGTAGGGGTGCATGTGCTTATAATGAAATGGAAGAGATCAGTCTTGTGCAAAATACAGATTTGATAGTGACAGAACACCCTCAGTTGGAAGGGACCTGCAGGGATTATTGAGCCCAACTCCTGGCCCTGCACTGTCCCAAAATTCATGCCGTGTGCCTGGGAGTGTTATACAGTATAGTTTACTCAGCAAGACAGTGCTAGGAGAGGCTTTTTTTCATGTAGGAAACAACATTTTTTAATGTAGGAAACAGTATTTTTTAATGTAGGAAACTGCCTCCCAGACCCCCTGGGTTGCTGTGGGTCCCTCTTCGAGGCTGGAACTGGTCAGCCAAATCCCCAGTGGCAGAAAAGCAAAGCTCATTACTGTGTTCCTGGGGGCAGATGGGAGAAAGATGAGCATTCCAGGGAGCTGATTTTATCTCCATGTGGAATCACAAAGGATGATGTCCCTGGTGACAGTGAGCTGTCCCCAGGCAGAGGGATGTAGTGCTCGTGGATGCACCCTGGAAAAGAGCCGGAAGCTGGTCCAGGCACCTGGAGACCAAGGAGAAGCAAATTCACCCCAGCCCTGGAGGGGTTTGAGGGGAAACCAGCCCCACAAAACCTTTAATGGGATCCAGCAGGCCGCGACATCCTATCCTGCTCACTTAGCAGATGTGCTTTTCTGATTAGCATCAGCATCCTGAATTAGGGTCTAATTTGCAACTTCCTGGGCTGGGATTGAGTGTCCGAATCCCGGGGCCGGTGCCTGGTGCCAGCCTGTGCTGCCCGTGCCCTGTGCTGTAGGTGCTCCTCCAGCCAGGGCTCCTGAGCAGTTTCCCAGCAACAATTCCCTCAGCTCCTGGCTGCCTTCAGCTGGAGCTGCCCAAATGTGAGCTCCGAGGGAAGGCGAGGTGGGGAGAGACAGTGGAGCTGAATCTGCTGAAATCCTGGGCTGCAAAGCTGAATCTCCTTGCTTTCCTCAGAGCAAAGCACCAGCTCTCCTTTTGGAGCACCTTTTCCACAGGAGGAGGTGCAGGGAGCCCTGAGGTGAAATCCCAAGGGCAACAGGGAGAAACTTTCTGAAGCCCTGCCCAGCTGAGGTGGGTCAGGGTGGGCCCAGCAGGTCCTGCAGAAGGAAGGGAGGTGAGAGCAGAGAGACTCAGCTCCAGCTCATGAGAACAATTCCTTTTCTCCCTATTCCACTGCTCAATCCAGGTCTGCCTTTCCAGATTTTAAAAATCGTACAGTAGCTTCTGTTCCCCATCAGCTGGGTAACAGGCTGTGCTCAAAGCTAGTACATGTAGGCCTCCTTTCTGTGTTTCTCCAGCCTCCTTAAAATCTTTATTTCTCACATCCTTTTGGGACTGCAGGTTCTCCTTGGCACAGCCAGCTTCATCACTCTAGGTTTGTCCTAGAGGAATCCACAGCTGGCCTGCCTCAGTGAGACATTCCAGAATTTCCCTGCTGGCCTCTGGGAAATGCCTGGGACCTGGACTGGCACACTGGCCTTGAGCTGAGGAAAGCTGCCGTGCCTTTTTATGTGCTGCAGGTGATGCTTTTCCTCTGGGGTTATCAGCTTGCCCTGGACTTAGCTGGATTATCTGGATCCGAATTTCCTCAAAGACCCCTTGAAACCTCATTTTTTCCCGGCAGACACATCGGGAGAGCTGCATTAAAGCTGATAAGAGCTGGCTCAGAGCTCCCAGTTTCATAAATACAGCTGCTGACAGCTGCTCCTGCAAGGCTTTAACACCCATTGTCAGTGGCTCCAGCGAGCGGCGGGGTCAGAGCGGGGCAGGAGGGCTCAGGATCCTTGCTGGTTGAAGGTGAGCAGCTCAGGGATTAGATGGAAGCACTGGGAGCACAGCTCTGGCTCTGCAGGCAGCCCTGGGAGCGGCTGCTGCAGATCCTCATCCTGCCCCAGCTGCCTCTCCCTGAGCAGTGCTGCATGCCAAGGAGAGGGGAGGCATTCAGGATTTGTCTTTTTGGGGCCTGTGTCTGGTTTACCTAAAGCTGGAGTCCTCAGGGCTCACAGAGGGACTTCCCTCTGGGCAGGGGTGGGAATCCCAGAACAGTTTGGGTTGTGAGGGACACTACAGACCATCTGGTTCCACCCCACTGCCATGGGCAGGGACACCTTCCACTAGACCAGGCTGCTCCAAACCCTCTCCAATGTGGCCTGGGACCATTCCAGGGGTGGGATAAAGCATTCCAGAGAATGGGGACTTTGTAGGACACCTGTCTGAAGGGGGAGTGACCCACTCTAAGGATGTGACTCTGCATCCATACAAGCCTTGACTGTCCCACCAGGAGTGCAGGGAAAAACTCTCTCTCAGACTGCTCAGAGACTGGGATTGTGGGGAATAACTGCACCAGGAGGAGAGAGGTGCCAAAAGGCAGCTCTTCAGCACTGAAAGCTTCCCTCGTGTATGTATCTCTGGGTGCCTCCTGCAGTGAGGCTCCCTCCCTGCCTGCTGGCAAGAGGATCCTGTTTGGCTCTGTTTAGACATTATTTTGCTAATATTGTTGTTTATCATGTGCTGGAACTGTGCCTGCAAGCCTGAGCAGCCCTGGAGATTCTGGCTGCCTTGCTGGTGCGTGCCTCCTTGTTCCCTGGGCAGGATCATCCCCCATGGAAGCAGCACTGGGGCTCCCTGG
This sequence comes from Hippolais icterina, assembly GCA_013400075.1. Taxonomy (NCBI): domain Eukaryota; kingdom Metazoa; phylum Chordata; class Aves; order Passeriformes; family Sylviidae; genus Hippolais; species Hippolais icterina. The sequence goes on from VWYN01028496.1 coordinate 183,365, forward strand.
GGACGCCCATCAACAGCTCTCAGCTTTGCTCAGGGGGTCTTCAGCTCTTTGGTGTGCTCAGATCAATCTGGAGCAGGCTGGCAGCGTGGCTGGACCTGCCATGGTGGCTGTGCAGTGACCCCCTCTGCAGCGTTAAGGTGATTTTGCAGCCCTCTGGCTCCAAATCCGTGGGTCAGATCCCACTGGGGGAGCCACTGTCTCTTTGTCCATCCATCAGTTCAAGACTTGGGGAATAAAATCCAGTTCATTTCTGGAGAGCAAAGTGGATAGATTCCTTTGGGCTTAATGATCTCGTGGGTATTTTTCAACCTCAGTGATTCTATTCCATGATGTTCTGTGCTAAATCCCTCTTGATCCAAGCAGGTGAATTAGGCCGGAGCTGCCAAGCCTCAGGACATCCCAAATGAGTGGATTAGGCACAGCCTGTGAAAATTCCTGGGGCTGCTGAGCTTCAGGTGGATGTGTTTGGAACAGGGATAAGATGGCTTTTGAGCTTCCTGGAGCTCTGGGAGTTGGGGTGAGGATAAAACTGTGCCTGACTCCTGCTTCTGCCCAGGCCAGGGCTGGAAAAGATTGGGAATCTGCAGCATTTGTGTGCTGCTGCTCTTGCCAGGGCCCTCAGAAGGCCCTGTTCATCCTCTGGCATCTCACAAACTTAGTGTGGAAAAGGCAAAACTGTTAAATGTTGGTTGGTGGTTGGTGGTTTTTTTTTGTTTTTTTTTGTGTTTTGGTTTTTTTTGAGTTTTTATAACAGATTGTGACAAACTGGCTACCAAAAGTGCTGAACTCCCCCTTCATCTGGTGAAGGCAAATGTTTTATGAGGGAAGGGCATGCAACTGATAACATCACAAATATAATACATAAAAGCAATGATTTAGGAGCTATGCTTGACTTGAATAGGAGTGAAATCAGGAGAACTCGTAGTGAGTAAAATGTTTTCTGGTCCGTTTCAGTGTTACTGTAAGTGGAGGAACATTACAAGATGTTTGTTTCTGGAAGCACTTGGGACCCAGCCCTAAGCTGTGCTCGTTAAAAATACTTTTAATAATTCACTAATATTTTAATAACGTGAGAAACAACAAAGCTGCTGGTGAGGTCTGCAGCTGGTGGAGGAGCTGAAGAGGACAAAATGCAGCTGCTGGGTGTTTGGGAATCTGGAGCACGCTGTTGCAGTACTTGGGTGGAAAACAGTGGCTGGAGAGGAGCAGGGGCTTTGGGAAATCCATCAAATCCTGGCTTAAAACCTCCTGGATGAGCCCTGGGGTTGGGGAGGTGCTGCCAGCAGGTGCCAAGGGACATGTTAAAAATACACACATTTCAAAGCTCCTGTTTTTATTTATTCTCTAGGGATAACAGCCTGTTCTGCTCTGCCGTTGGAGGGATGCTGAGAAGTCGTCTTGGAGCAGGTTCAAAAACCACAATGGAAGGTTTGTTGGGAAAAGTGCCACACAGCCAAGGTACCTGCTGTACTTGGGCTGTCTCAGGGAGGAGGTGACTGGACTTGTCTCTTGCATTGCCCCCAAAGTTTTTAGGGTGAGGATTTGTCCATCCTGCCCAAGAATCAGGAGCTTTTTGGAGGAGCTGGGAAGATGCTGCCAGGATGATGATGGAGCTGGAGGCAGCACTGCCCTCTCAAGGATTCTGCCCTGCTGTGCCTCTCTCCAAACCCTCCAGGTCAGCTGTGGATAAGGAGCAGGGTTGATGCTTTTATCTTCTTTTCTGCCAGAGTCGGGATTAAATGCTCGAGACGGTATTTCTTGTTCAGATGTTTATTAATTCTTATCTATGTTACAGTCTCACAAGCTGTGAGATATACAGCACTTCCAGCTAACAAACTAAAAAATGGAGCCCTATCTATCTCTCTACAAGGCCTTTTAAGAATAAACTGTCCAATTAAGAAATGACACCTAAATTATTTTTACTTTTAACCCAATAACCAAACACCCGTGGTCCACAATGAAGACTTTTCTATTCAGTTCCAAAATACCAGCCAGACCCCTGAAGAAGAAGGTGAAAAAGGATTTAGCCTACACCCTAAAACCTCCATCTTGCCTTATATAAATTACGATACACTAAAACCATAAACTCTAAGTTTTCCACCATGTGATATCGCACGCTTCTATTCAAACTCCACACCCACAATCCCAGTGCTGTCACCCAATTTTGGAAGCCTTTTCCACGGCCTCAGCTCACTGCAGTGTTTGCTTGGGGGTCAGTGCCTGTCAGCACAGAAAGTCTGAAATTCTCAGTGCCCGGGGTTCCAACAGAGGGTGGCCCTGGGGAGGTGCCTCAGCTGGGGCGTTGATGTGGGAGCAGGGCAGGAGGAAATTGGGCAGCACAGCAGGAGCAGCTTTGCCCCGGTGGGGCGAGGACACCCCGGGGCACTTGTTTGGGTTGGCTTCTCAGCGTGTGTGGACACCAAAGAGCTTTGCCAGAGAGGTTATTGCAGGGAGCTAATTGACTTTCCATCATCTCCCTGGGTCCTTTGGCGAGCAAAATGACTAAAACGCTGCCGCAGGCTTCCCAGTAAACAATGAGCAGTTGGTTTCACATGGCTCCCTGTCAAAAATCCCAAACTGGAAAGGCAGGAAAACAAACAATCAGATCAGAAAGAAATGGGTTTTTGGCACCGGTTCCCTCTGTGTTGACTGGGCTGTGAGACAGGCCCTGAGAAATGGCTCAGATTTGAGTCAAACAGCTCAGGCACGGATGGGGAGGGTGGGGAAGTGGATAAAAATGTCTCTGTGCTGAAATGCAGGCACCTGCAGTTGCAGAGGAACAGGGGAAGAGCACAGGTCCCTGTGTGCTTTCCACATGGCAGAGACATTTTAAACACAGGAGGCTGGGATGCGAAGCAGAACAAGTGCCAGGAAAATACGTGCTCCAGCTAAAGGATGGGATTTGGGAAGTGGAGAACAGCACTTACTTCACAAAGGGAATATAAACTAAGGGTCTGAGGTGGAGCAGCAGGCAGGGCAAGGGCGTCTCCTTCGTGCTCAGGTTTCAGTGACAGGCTGGAACTGCTGCCTGTTTGCTCATAACCCAGTTGGCAAAATTTGGCCAGAGCACTCAGAGGGAAATTTGTGGATATTTTTTTCTTGCAGTCTGCAATAGCTGATGGGTAAATGAGATTTTTAGGAGGTTTTTTTTCAGACAAATTTAGTGCTTCTTGATCATCCCATTCAGGATGCAGCTTCTTTGTGATTCAGCTGGCCAAAAGTACAATCCTGAAAGAGAAAGATGAGGGGTTTTGTTTGTCTTCCACAGCACTCTGGTATTTTTCTTTTGCAACCTCATCTCATAAATTTATAACTAATTTTTTATTTTATTTTCCAGGGAGGATTGTCTGGTTTTGGAGAAGTTCCTACTTCAGGAAAGTTTAGTCTCACTTTACATAAACATCCTGAGATGTAGGACGATTTTTTTTCCTCCTCTGGCCTTGTTAGGGTTGATATTATTGCGAGAGAGTAAATATTATTAAAGATGTTTCAAGTTCCATGGGCTCTCCCATTGTTAAACAGAAGTGTGTAGTTTGGCACAGGCACATCCTTGGGAACAAACCGGGCGTTAGGTGGAAAGGCTTTTTTCACCCCAAGGGAGAGTTCTGAGTATTTACCAGCTGTGGGAGGCACATAGCACTCCTTGGCCAATTTCTCTTCTCTATGGCAATTGCGACTTCCTCTCTCCAGAGTAGCAGGACTTGCTCCTGGTGGAAGTCCATGGATATCTGGGTCTCTCCAGCTCTCACCACCTGATAGGACTGGCAGACAATTTGGCAGCTGGGTTGGAGGTTTTGTTGAATGCACTGGGCTTCTTTGTTTTTAAACTTTGCTTTCTGCTGGCCCTGGGCTTCATCTCTTGTCTCTCTAGCTCTGTTTAAAATCCCCACAGGCTTATCTGGTAGGAAAAAACTACACAGATCAGCTTGAAAGCCAGGAGCATGTGTCTTGGTTTGGAAAGACAGGTGTCTGCCAGGGAAAGCTGGAGCTTCCCTTGGAATGGAGAATGTAAACCTCCTCCCTCCAAATCATTGTAATTTTGCAATTAAGGGGCTTTCAAGCAAAGATATGGGAATAGGAATAACAGTTCTTTACTAGGGATATTAAAAAATACAAATGAGTAGTACAAAAAAAACCAAGCAAGCAAACAAAGAAAAATCCTAGAAAACCCTGACAGAGTCAGAATACAACCTGACACCCTGCTGGTCAGGGTGTTGGGAGCAGTCCAAATAAATCCTCCTGGAGTGACAGATGTAGTTCCATGGAGTAGAGATGATCCTGTAGAAAGGGTCCAGTGGTGGTGAGATGGGTCCAGTCTTCCTCCAGGGATCCAGTGGAAGAAAACCCAGATCCCTGCTGTTCCTGAGCCTCAGTTTTTATCTAGGTGGGAACGCAATGGGATGATGTAATGTGAGATGTCACTGGTGGGCCTTCATGGCCCATTAGCAGAAGATATTCCCCTGGAGGGAGGATGGTGGTGAAAGAGATAAGAAACACTGCCACACCTGGCTTTAACGGCTGGGCCATTATCAAAAGGCCCCCCTCCCCCTGGAGTTACAAGAGATAAAGAAAAAAACATCTCCCCACCTGCTTTCAACAGATGAAATAGAGTACACGTTTTTTGGTTACATAACCCAAGACAGCATGGTGCTCAAAAGAGGCACAAGGAGCTGAAGTTTCTGATCCAGACTGGTCAACTCTAGAGGTACTGATTGCCCCAGAGGGGGTGAGGAGCGGGACCCCACCACTAATTCCTCCTGGGAAGTGGAGGGTGGATGATGCCAACCTGCTGCAGCTTCCCTGGGAGGGAGAGTGGCCCCTGAGCGGTGCTCCCTGATGTGCTGTGGGTCCTAAGCACGGGACAGAGAGCTCTGGGTGCTCTCCTGCCCCAGGAGGGCAGGGTGAGATGCTGTGGTATCTGCAACACAATGGGCACTGCAGAAGGTGGAGGCATCACCCCCCAAAAAAGCTGTTGGTCTACTGATGCTTGTCAGGAAGCACTGAAAAGTCAGCCTGAAGTAGGCACCAAGTGCTAAAATTCTTGGGGAAGAGCTGACCTTGCACGGGGGTCCCTTGCCAGTCTCAAGAAGGCAGCTGTTTCCTCCAGCCCACCTCACTGGTGTTTGTCTCACCTGCTCTCAAATCCCAGCAGCTTCCCTGTTGTCTATCCCACAGCTGAAATAATCCTTGCTGCTGAGGTGGTTTTTCTCCTAGTCTAATCTACAATTTACAGCCTTGTCCTGTTCCCTGTGGGGATGCAGAACAATTTATTCCCACACCCTTTCCAGCAACCTTCTACATAATTGAAGACTGCTACCAAGTCTCTCCTGATTTCCAGAGCAGCCAAATCCAGCCCATCCAGGCAAACTTTTCCCCCAGCAAGCTGTGTTTTGCTCGCCTCTGATTGCCCTCTAAACTGCCCCATTAGTCTGCACCTGGAGTCTTTGTGGCTGTACATGTGGGGAGGAGGACGAGGAAAACCAGTTAGGATTTTGCGCCGTGCTGTGGGTTAAAAACTTAGATGTCCTTGAGGTTCCTCTCCACAGTGCTGCTGTGTGGGGATAAGGGGTCAGCAGAGACCGTGGATCAGGTCCAAGGGTTTGAACAACAGGCTCAGGAGTCTGCAGGTGCCTCCACAAACCTCGGGCTTGCACTAAGTCGGACACCCCTGCATGTACGAATGCTCATTTCTGCCTAGCTGGGCTTTGCAGCCACGCAGTTTTTGGCTCTTTTCCCTGGACTCTCACCCTGCAGGGCTGGGGGGAGTTCCTGCAGCTCCCCGGGAATGCCAGCAGCGGGTGGGTGCCGCCGCTGCTCCCTAGAGATGACAGCAGCTCAGCGCTGGGATGTCGGCGCTGCTCCTGATGCTGTCGCTCCATATTTCACTCCTGTCTAGCTCTGGGTGGTGGGAGGAGATGCTCAGCTTTGTCTCAGCGCTGATCAGGAATGTCTCTCCTTTCGGGATGAGGAAGCTGATCTGCATTTGTGCCCAATCATCCGCGGAGCGGCAGGATTATTCACGTACGAGTTCTTGGGGAGAACCTGGCGTCTCCTCCCCCTCCCGCTGCACCGGAGCCGGGAGCAGCCTTGAGGGAAGGCAGAGTGGAGCTCTGGGGAAGTGGGACAGGGAGATGGGCGGTGGATGGTGAACTCCCCGGAGTTCAATAACCCCCAGCTCCCACCGTGAGCAGGTAACCATGGAGACATCTGCATCCAAGGCCTCCCTGCTCCCCAAGGAACAGCACATGTATATTTAAATAAACACACACTGGGCTTGTCGCTGGGGAAGTGGGCTTGGAGCCTTCGAGCTGGCTCCCACCTGGGTAAGTCCCAGGTGCAGAGAGGCCGCGGGAAGCAGGATTTGAAAGCCTCGTGCCTGCAGGGCTGTGTGTGAGACGGCGGCAAAGCCCCTGCTCCGAGGAGCTGGAGGGATGCCCTCTAACAGGAAATGTGCTCATCCCTCTCAGTGCCAGCTTGTGGGAACACGGGAGAATGAGTGGGAGAATTACTGACAGGAGTGGACCCTGTGGCAGCATTTGTACCCTTTTTACACGCCAGAACGGCCTTGCCTGGGCTGGATTATGGTGTGCAGGGTCCTGGCAGTTGTTCGAGGGATTTCTATCCGTCCCAAAGAGAATGGGAACATGTAGGTTTTCCTCTGTGCCTCCCCCCCGAGGTGCTGGCAGGAGCATTCTGGGGCAGGAGCATGAATGAATGAATGAAGGGAGTGCTGGATGAGATGTTCAAACGAAGCACTCATCTCCAGGATTTTCTTCATTCAGATTTCGGGATGAAGGTTTTAAAGAGACAGCAGCTGGGCTGGGTGGCACAGCGTCCCTGTCAGAGGGTGGCTGGGTGACAGGCTCTGCTGTTTTCCCAGCCCCAGAGATGCCAGCGAGGCATTGCAGAGCCACAGGGTGTCCTGGCCAAGCACACGGGACAGAGGTGATGCCCTGGCTCAGGGGGACGGGCACGTGTGGTGGCACCTGCTCCTGCAGGTGAGGGGTGTGCCAGGGCAGGGCTGGTGTGCCACGGAGCAGCACCTGCCCAGGATCAGGGCAAGGGGCACTTTCGGGGCAGCCTTTGTGCCCAGCCCTGGAAGCTTAAAAGTCCAGGATGCTGCTGGATGTTGCCAGGCCATGAGGGTTTCCTGGGATACCTTGCAGCACGGCGAAAGGGAAAAAAGCCCAGGCAAAGGGACATCGTGGTGTGGGCAACCCAAAGGAGCCGCCGGCCGAGGCTGCAGGGTGTAGTCTGCCAGAGGAGCCAGGAGAGCTGAGATTTTGGGGGCTTCTGTGCCCAGCTGAGCCATGCCAGGGCTCCTCCCTGCCCCTGCTCAGGGGGAATAGAAGAAAACTTATATTTCTTATGTATAAGAAATATATATAGGCAGCAGCAGCAGCCCTTGGCAGCACCTGTGACAGTGCTGTGGGGCTCCTCGAGTGACAGGCAGGGTGGCTGTGTCACCTCCAGCCCTTTCACCCCTCAGCTCCAGCCTTTCCATCCCACAGTTCCAGCCCTTCCATCCCTCAGCTCCAGCCCTTCCATCCCGCAGCTCCAGCCCTTCCATCCCTCAGCTCCAGCCCTTCCATCCC
>VWYN01028496.1:191253-209637 GCA_013400075.1 Hippolais icterina
CCCGCCCTCCCCCCCCGCAGCTCCAGCCTTTCCATCCCTCAGTTCCAGCCCTTCCATCCCTCAGCTCCAGCCCTTCCATCCCTCAGTTCCAGCCCTTCCATCCCGCAGCTCCAGCTGCCCGCGGGCACTGCCTGCGAAAGCCGAGCCGAGGGAGCGGAGCTGCACCTCTGCAAACTGAGCTGCAAACGGGGTTCCAGAGGGAGCCTGGAATGCACAGCCCCTTCCCAGTGCACGTGCCGTGAATTGGGAGCAATTCCTGGCTGCTCAGGAGGGAGAAGGGTTACGCATCCCTTGTGGCCCTTGTCCCCACAGCTGGCTTTGGCTGGTTGTCACGGTCACCATGCCCCGGTGTGCGCAGAGAGGAGGAGGAAGAGGGATTGGGATTGGGGAGCACTGGCCCGTGTTGGTGGGGCAATGTGGGGGTGCTTTGCCAGGTTTATGGGTGCCGGGGCTGGGCCGTGGCTGCCCCCGGGGTGGCCTGGGGGGGCAGGGAGGAGGCTGTGTGCCCCGTCCTTGCCCCGGGGCTGTGCCAGGGGCTGTGTGCCCGGACAGTTGCTGCCGTGTTTTGTCTCGGCGCTCCTTCCCTCCTTTGTTATCCTCCGTCTGCCCCCTCTGGCTTATATGCGAGTTCCCTTCCTGCGATTGTCAGAAATTTCTTTTTCACTGTGTGGGCAGGAGNCCTCCCTCCTTTTTTCCCCTCCCTTCCCCACGGCTCTTTCCCTCCCTTTTCCATTACAAACCATGTCTCTGGAATAACCCGCGGCCGGATCCATGCCTCTGTGCCCAGGTAAGCCATGCCCAGCAGGACGGTGGCCCTGGGCCAGCTCCCGCTCGCTCTCCCAAAGTCCGCGGGGACATCGCGACGTCCCCCGCCCCCCGCTCGCTGCTACCTGTTGGGGACGGTCGGGAGACGCCAGTTGGGGCTGTCTCCATCCTCCTCCTCCTCCTCTCTCTGAGCGATTCCCGGTGGACACCTCCTCCCCTCCCGTCTGTCTCCGCTGCTCTCCGGGATGCGCGGGGCTCCGGGGATGGAGCGCGGGGGAAGGAGCCGGCGGCAGCCAGCGGCCACAGGTGGGTTGTGACCGGGGAGCTCGGGGGGCTCCGGCACCGCTTTGGGAGGGCACCCCAAGTTTAAAGCCCGGCTCCCGGTTTTTTCCCCTTCCCGAGGTTTCTGGGCAGCGGGGATGGGCTCTCGGAAAGTTTGTGCGAAGGGAGCCTCGGCTCTTCGCTTAGGGTGGTTTGGGAGGCTGGGGTCCCGGGGGCCCCGCCACCCTCGGGGAGAATCGTGTGTCAGCGGGGCCGCTTGGGGGCTGCCCACCCGCATGCCCCGGGGGTGCAGCCGGATTGAGGCGCCACCCCCGTCTCTTCCCCTGCCTTGGGTGCCCTGGCTGGGATGCAGGGCAGCACCGGGCTCCTTCGCCTCCAGCCCGCCACCCCTGCCAGCCCAAGGCTTCCCAAATCTGCGCGCTCTCTTTCCTCCTCTGTCTCCTCTCCCTGCCCTCAGCACCCAGCACCCTGCCTCGTGTTGTCTCCCTGCACCCAGTCCCCGCTTTGCGAGGGTCCAGGTGCTGCTCCTGAGCGCCTGGGTGTTGCTGGTGACAGTGATGAATGAGTGGGGTCCTAAATCAGGGTTTGTTTGCCTCGTCGTTCCAGCTCTCCCAGCTGCTCCCGCGCTGCCGAGCGTGTGTTTTGGTGCTCGTGGCTCCTTGCGCGGCTGGAGCGGGGCCAGGGATGATAACACTTCCCCCACCATCCGGGACTGACAGGTGCTACCTGCACCCTGCACCACGCTGTGTCCGCGGGGTGATCTCACCCTGCCCTCCGGGCAGTGCTGCAGGTCCGGGCTGCGGGTGCCGTGGGATGCGGTGACGCTCCCGGCTGGTCCCGACCCACGGCCGGGCTGGTTTGGCACAGGACGCAGAGCATCACGGAAGGCGCTGGCGGCGGGATGAGCCAGGCGCTAGCAGCCTCGGCTGCTGCTGCCGGCAGCTTTGGCAGGGCTAGGGCATAGCCAGCCGCAGCCGAGGGGCTGGAGAGACCGAGCGCCATCCAAATGTGAGCGTCCCAGAGGGTCTCCTTCAGCCCCTTCTCCCCAAAGCGCTGCAGGTCTCCGTGCGGGTGGGCTGAGCGCCCCTGGATGGAGGGCGGTGGCATCAGGCCCTGGCACTGAGCTCCCTTCTGGTCTCTGCTGCTGCCTGGCAGAGTTTCTGCGCTCCTCAGCCGTCCTGGAATACCCGGAAAGTTTGTTCGCTGCAGTTTGGGAAGCATTTGCACCCCTTGGGTACCTGGAGGAGGGGCTCCTCCTCCTCTGCTGCCACACAGGGCAGTGCAAACCTTTGGCCAGTGAAAGGCTGAGTGAGAGCCCGGCCCCGTTGTGCACCTCGGCCCCTCTTTTGGGCAGGTGACAGACTGATGGTGAGGCAGAGCCTCCCTCTGGCTCACCCACACTGCTGAGGGCACTAATGGGGACCCGAGCACGTGTGTGACATCTCTGGCAGCTGCGCCTCTGACCCCACGCAAACAGCACGGTCCCCTCGGCCGTGTGAGGCTGCAGCCCCCCGTGCCCCATCCCTGGCGTGGCTGAGTCAATGCACCACCCACTGCATCCAGCGTGTGACTCACAGGCTTTTCATGCACTGGTGTGAATCACTCACAGCCACATCGATGACTTTGGTGACAGCTGAGAAGAGGAATCGGTCCCCCCAGCACTCCCCCAGCACCTCTGCTGCTGCCAGCTGGGCTCCTTGCTCCCAGTGACCCGAGAAAACTTCTGTGAGTGGCACTCTGGTGATGGCACCCGAGTTCGTACTCATTTCTGCTCATTCCCGAGGTTCAGTGGATCCGTGGGTGCCACCGAGGATGCTCGTGGCTGGAATTTATGGGTGGGCACTGGGCTGAGGAGGCAGGGGACGCCTGTTCTGCCTGGGTGCTGGGGAGGCTCTGCTTGCCAGGTTGGGGTGAGCCCGGCGGTGCTCTGAGCCGCTTCCCTCAGGGCAGGGCTGCATTTTGGGCCGGTTCTCCCAGGGCTGTTCCATTTCCCGCCTCAGCCTCTCTGGGCACCGCTTGTGCTCCATGTGGAGCCCCGCGCAGCCGCCCTGCTCCCTGCCCAGCCCCTGGGGTGCAGCGGGGCTGCCTGGTGATGAGCAAGCACTGTCAGGAAAAGCGCCAGATCCCCCCCATGGCTTCGGCTGCTCCTCTCCCCGCTGCTGCTGGCTGGCAGATGGTGGCGGCCAGCAGCTCGGCTGGTGGCTGGGATGCTCTTTGCTGCCCTGCCAGAGCCTGGGGCTGCGTCTCCGCTGCCTCCCCCGGGCCCGGAGGTGCCAGTGTGAGCACGGCAGAGCTCGCTAATTAACCTCCCCGGGGAGCGCTGGCTGTCACCTCCCTGCCTCTGCTGGAGACACTCCAAAGGAGCAGCCTGGGGACACTGCCTTCTCCTGCCTCCCCGGGAAGGGATTCCAGCGGTCCTGCGTCCCTCCCCGACCAGGTACGGACTTGCTGGGGGTTAGCCGAGCATCCCTGTGTCCCCACTCGAGCAGCGTGTTTAGGAGGAGACAATAAATAAATCAATCCACAGAGGATGCTCCAGGGAAGGCACAGCCAAGGACCAGAGGGGACCAGCCTGGCTTCCCAGGTGCCTTCCAGGTCCCGGCCTGCCCTCATCCATCTCCCGCGCCTTTTCCACGCTGCTTTGTCTTATCCCCGCCTGTTGCTCTTGCAAAAGCTCCCTCTGCCCTCCCCTCCCGGCGCCGGCTCCCCACCAGCATGTCCCCTCCTTCCTTCCTGCTCCCTGCGGCTGAAATGAAGTGCTGGAGTGTTTCAGGGATGTCAAAACATACCATTAGTCACGGGCATGAGGCCTCGTGCCTGGGGAGAGGCTGCTGAGCTCTCTGTCAGGCTGAGAAATGATCAGGGCGGGCGGGAGCCCCGGGGCTTGGGGGGTGAAGGCTTTGGGCTTTCTCCCTTTCCCTTACCCCTGGCATCATCCTGACCCTGCTCTGAGCAACAGGTTGGGCCAGGTGTTCCCTGGTATCACTTCTTCCACAATTCCCCTGTGAGGCTGGGATGTGGCACCTGTGAAATAAGGGGGGAAGGATTCTCCCCCAAAAAATCCCACGTCCAGGCGACCCTCCAGTCGTGCCCAGCTGTGTTGTTGATTGGCTCAGAAGGGTTGTTTTCCTCCTGTTTGGCAGAGATGTGTTGGGATCCGTGCTCCCTGCTTCACGGGCCGCCTCTTGTGGATTTAAAGCCAATATTGGGTTTTCCAGGCAGTTGTTTAAACGAAGCAGCACGGGCACCCAAACACCTGCTTCGTGCAGTTTGCCATCCACAAGCATCTGTGCTTCCCAGCCTGGTTCGGGGTTGTTGTTCTGTTTCTTTAGTGCCAAAACACTCGATTTCCTCTCACTTGACGAGCAGGGAATGGGGGATCCCGTTAAAAACACCCCAAGCTCCTGCCTGCCCCCAGCACTGGTGAGATGCTGGGGATATCTGAGCCTGATCTCTGCGGGAAAGGCAGCCGAAAGCTCAAAGTTGTCAGGGAGAAGAGGCTCAGCTTCATCTGCTCCTGTGGTTCTCCAAGGACTGCTGCCTAAAAATAAGCCCAAACCAGCTGGAAAGGTGTCTCAAAGCACAGAGGTATGGGCAATGCTGAGCCTTGCCCCTGACAGCACATCTCTGGAGAGCGCTCATTAAGCTGTGGCTAATATTTTTGTGAAGTTTTCTGGTGCAGCCAGGAGCATTTGATTGCCCTTGCCTTGTTTGTCCAAGCTGCAGGCAGAAAGTGCTGAGGCCTCCCAAGCAGGGCTGGGAAATCATACCCGGTTTAAAATTAATTAAAGCAGGTCCTTCAAGGAAAAGAGCACTTCTTGTGCATGTTCCCATGTCCTGGATGAGCCCCATGGTGGGTCAGGCTGGTACTTCCACCTTGGTTTTGAGATGAGTTTTAATTGAAGCCTCGTGTGCTGACTGTGCCTGAGAAAATCAGGCTGTAACTAATAGGAGTTGCTCAAGATGGTGGCTAATTACTGTGATTAACACTTTGGGCTACTCTTCCTCCTGCTCTGCCTCTCATCCTGGCCCCTGGGGAGCAGCTGCTGCAGCCAGGGAAGGATCACACCCTGCTCATCTGGGGGACTGGGAGGTGGGGCACAGCCCCCCAGCAGTGGGGTTGTCTGCCTGACCGTCTGAGCCTCTGCTTTCCCTAAAAATAGGAGTTTTTATCTCTGGAAGCAGCTGGTGAGGGGAGTATTGTTGCTGTGGGCATGGCTGGAGCCAGGACCCTTCTTGTGGTGTGATACAGGGCGAGAATCTCCATCCTAAAATCTTACAAGTGTGAGTTGAGGCATATGGGACATGCTGGGAAACAGGGGCCAGCCCTTGAGTTTTCCACTCCCCGCTGTCCTCTGTGGGATTTTTCCCCGTCTCTCCTTCAGTTCTGCCCCACCCAAGGATGGCTTTGGGTGTTTGCTTACGGCTTACTAAGCAGCCCTAAAAAAGCCCTGTTTACAAAAGCTGCCCCGATGCGAAGCCAGCCTGGTTCCGTGGGCTGCGCTCGCCGACTCCGTGCGAAATGTGTCACTTGCACCGAGCGTTATTTTTAGAGCTGAGGTTTGCAGAATGCACAGGCTGGGCAGGTTTCTCCAGGGTGCCAGATTCCTGGGAGGAGGAGGAGGAGGAAGAGGGGACCGGGCTGATCTCTTGCTCTCTGCCATTGTGTGGTGGCTGCTGCTTTGGCAGTGCGCTCTGGTGAGATGGTGCTCACGAGGCTTTCCCACATCCACGTGGGGATTTATGGATCCTGTATGTGCCTCTCTACTTTTCCTCTCTTTTGGTCCTCCTTGCTCTGTATTCAGTGGTGATCCTGCCTCCTTATTCCATCTTTGGAGGCTGGTGCTGCCCTGGGGGCTGGTCTCTCTGCCCAGTGCAGCCCTGCCTGCCCTTCCAGCCCTTTTCCTGGCCTGGGAGCAGCTGGACTGTGCCCAAGGTTGGTTGGGATGGACAGGCAGCAGGAATGGGCTGGATGTCAGCTGGTCTGGAGCTGGATGGGCACAGTAACCCTGTGGGAAGCTGGTCCTGGCGGGAGATTTTTGCTTTATCCACGTTCACCTTCTCACCTGTTTGTGGAGCTTCCCCTTCTCCTTCCAGCCTCCTTCTGATCCAGGCTGGAGAGCTACCAGTATTGCAGCCTGTACATCAGCCTGCTGTCCTGTAAACCCTCTCCTGCTCCCTCTGTCTGAGTCCTGAGCTCTGCTTCCCCTTCCAGCCCGACTTGTCCTGGAGCTGTCACCCCTGGAGCTGTCCCAAGGCTATTTCCTCCATAGATCCTGGGACATCAGAAGCACTGCTGGGCCTTGGAGCACTTTGCAGTGTCACAGGGGGTGCGGACTGCCCTTGAATGCCTTTTTGTGGGTTGGGGTGATGCTAAGCAAGGTGGGGAGGAAATCAGCTCAGGGTGCAGCGTGGTGATCCAGGGAATCCACAGACATCCCCTGTGTTGGACCAGGGTACAGTCTGGTGGCCATGGACAGCTTTCTTTCCCCAGTCTTGGAAGCAGCAGTTTGGTTGATTGAAATGCTTCTGTGGGGTGAAGCTGGTTTGCACCAGGCAAAATCATGAGAACCAGTAAAAAGAGTGAGAAGAGAGAAGAAGCTTTAAAAGCATCCAAATTTGATGGTGTATGCAATAGGGAGGGCAATAGGAAGCTTAAGGTTTGGAGGCTTTAGGTTTGAAAGCCATCTTTTAAATCTGGTGCTGTTTTTCACATAGTGGATGTGATATAAAAAGCAAAACTGAAATGAAGGGTGTCTGCTGTGTTGGAGCAGACAGTTTCCACCAGATAAAATGACTTCTTTTCTTCCTTCTCCCCCCTTCCTGGCACTTTTTGCCCCCAGCAGATCTGTCTTGCCCTGTGCCCAGCTACCACCCCACACCCCAGGCAGGCAGTGCCTGTGCGTGTTATTAAAGATCTTGCAGGGAGAATTTCTCACTCTGCTGCAGGGTTTTACCCTTCTCCTGATGAGTTATGGTCCAGGCTCTTGAGCGGGGCCTTTGGAGCAGCGTTTCCCTTCTCCCAGGGATGCTGTGGTGTGCCCTGCCTGCTTTCTGCTCCAGTGCCTGCTTCCAGCCACCTGCCAAAACTCACTGGGTCGCTGCCACGTCTCCCTCAGCTCGCTTGTGACTGTCGTGACTTTGTTTTAGTCACTTTGTCTGTGTTGCTCATGCAGGGAGCAGTTACTGTTGCTCAGAGGGTTTATTAGCCTTGAAGCCGTCACCTGTTTCCTACTTGTTATTCCAGGTATTTAATTTGCTTCTTGAGAGCTGGAGCTGTTTTCTCTATGATTCCCTCTGAAGGGAGGTGGTTTTTCTGCTTCTGCCTCCGAGAGGGGGTGATGGAGAGGGGCCTGGGTGTGTCTGGGGCTGTGGCTGAACCTCAGAGCTGGGCTCTGCCCTGGCGCTATCCCTTACTGGGATTTTTGGGTGACTGGAGCTCGCCCAGAGCAAAAGCTGTAACTTGAATTAATGTTTTAATTATGCTGCTCTCTTCCCCAAGGGCTGTTCTCTTTGTTTTGAATTCATTAAGCTCTTGCATGCGATCTTGTGTTTTCCCTGCTCCCCTCATCCCGGGATGAGCTGGGGTGAGGTGATGAAAAGAGAAGCTGAAGCTGCTCTGATGGCTCAAATATGTATTTTACTAATAAAGGCTTACGCTGTGAATGAAGTGCTCAGCAGCAGGAGCAGAGTCAAAGCCAGGATTTAAATGCTTGAAAGAAATCAGGTTGGGTAGATCGGAGAGGGAGCAACTGATGGTGTTTTCATCTCCCTCTGCTATTCATCAGTTCCCTTAATAATTCAGGTGGGTTTTTTTCTATATTAAACAGACCAGACTTGGCAAATAAGTGGAATGTGGCTCCTGGAGCTACAGAGTAAGTACTGAGCCTTGACAGTTCTGCTTTCCGGGTGATATTGGATTCTTGCTATTAGAAAACATGAGTACCCTGCACCAGGGATTGATCACCCTGTCTTGCAGCACATTATTATTATTATTATTGCTCTATGGGATTGCATTGGGAAATGCCTCCATCTGCCCAGGTGATGCTGCTTTGCTGTGATGGGTGAACCCACACTGGCATGGTGGGGTGGGAATAACCTCCCCATCCCCTGCCTCGACTTTAGGGGCTTCTCTGAAGCTGGACTGGGTGGATGTGGCCACAAAAAGAAGTGCTGCCTGTGTGAGTCTGGTGCACGTCCTGCACCCGTCAAATCAGTCGAACCACTCGGGCTGCCCGTGGCTGTGGCTGTGCATCACTGTGAGGAGAAGACAAATCACCTCCCCCAGGCCATGCATGGTGCCCAGCACAATATATAAAATCTGTCTTGGAGTGCTTAATGTGTTTCCAAAGGGCCGGAGGGTGTGGGTGACTTGAAAAGGTCTCCTTGTGTGTTGGAGACCTTGTTGCATTTAATGTCTTTGTTGGGGTTTTTAATCCCTTTTCTCACCTTGTTTTGGGGCGGATCTGTGGCTTTGTGGATTCAAAGGTTTAATGCTGCAGGCTCTGGGCTGCTCCTGCTGTTTCCTTCAGCCAAGGAATGTAAACATTGCACTGGGATATAGAAATGTGTGAGGCTTTTGGTTTGTCATCTAAAAAAATTAGCTGAAAATCACTAGCCCTTGTATTAACTCTTAGCTTCTTGTATTAACTTTCCCAGGTCTGTCTGTTTTCTGAAACTGGGGACAAGGAGGGAGGGCTGGCAGGGACTCCTGGTCCAGCCCTGTTTTGGTTGTGGAACATTTTATTCTGGTGGCCTCTCAGTGGTGCTTGCTGGAGTTGAGGATGCTGTTGCTTCTATTTCACCTTCTGAACACCAAATATCTGCATTTCTCATCTCTTCTCCAAACTCACGTTCTTCCACATCATGCTTCTTCCCTGGACTCTTCAGCAAACCAGCAGCTTGCTTGGTGTGTGTTTTCCTGAAGCCTCTGTGGCTGGGGCTGCTTTGGGAATTGTCAGGCACTGCTGCTCCTCTAGTTCTGAGCCAGGATTGCATCTCCATGGCACGGTGCCTTGGGCTGGGCCAGCCTTTCCCCTGGAGCGAGCTGAATTTTCCCTGATTTCCTGCCTGCAGGCCCCAGGGTTTTCATAAATAACCAAAGCATCACCAGGTTTGCAGGCTCCCTGGGGCACACGCCGGTGGATTGGGAAGGCATTGTGTTTTTAGCTCCCTAGTGGGACCTGGGGGCTGAGCTTGGGCTGTGCTGGGAGGGCACGGCTCACTGCCGAGACTTTCCTGGATGGAAAACTTATGGCTGGGTCAGAGCTGACCCCAGGGGTGCTGAGGAGCTCTGTGCAGGCTCGGCTGGGGGGCTGAGCCTCTTGTTCCCTGCTGTGCACCATGAGAGCAGGCACTGGGCACAGGAGGTGTCCGAGCTCTCTGCATCAGCCTGGTGGGACTCAGTGGTCCCTGAATCCCTGAATGCTGCTGCGGGAAGCCCAGCAGCAAGGATGAAATCAGGCCAGCCCTGTTGGCCTCATTTAGGGTGGACTCTCATCCCTGCCACTCCTCGTTAAGTCCCATTAGGTGACAGCCTGGTGGCTGCACGCTCCTTACTCTCCCAAGGCAGTGTGGGGCCGGCCTGTGTTTCCTTGCCCTGCTTTGGACCTGGGGCTGAAAGTGCAGGTTTTGCCTCTTAAATAATGAGCTGCTGCAGTGGATGCTGAATTCGATGGCAGCAGTGACAGACTGTGGTTGTCCTTTTGTCCACAATATGTTGTTATGGCAGTGGGCTTTCCCCCTCCTCTTCCTTTTGACTTAATTTGGCATTTGCAGCACGGGGGAATTTCTGGGAGGCTGCTTCTACTACAGGTTTTTTTGTGGGTTTTTTTTCTTTCTTTCTTTCTTTTTTTTTTTTCTTTGCTACAGTAGCTTTAGAAATTTATCACTGCTCTGATTTAGGGCTTTTTTTTTTTTTTTTTTTNTTCATGTTTTGGTGTTTTTTTTTTTTTTTTTTTTTTTTTTTTTTTCTATTATTATTTTCTCCCTCCTGGCATATGGAAGTAGCAAGCTTGGAAAAAATGCAATCCGTTAGCCATTTCAAGCAGGCTCTGCATACACGGGGCTCCACGTCTCGCAGCAGGCTGAGATTTTTAGAAACATTCAGCACTGGCCTCGTGTTACAGCTCCTGTGGGATGTGGAAGGCACCCAAACCTCTTTTAGAGATGCATTGCTTGGTGTGTAGCATCCTCAGCCAAGGCTTGTTTGGGGGCTTAGGCTGTCTGGTGGGGTCTGTGCTGTGGTGCTTTGGTTTCCAGGTGGGCTGGGAAAACCTGGAGGAGATGAGATCTTGACCCAGAGGTGTTGGCTCAGCTTCTGGCAGTTTGCTGGGGCAGTGTGGGACACCCTTGGCTTTTGGAAGTGAGGTGAGTACCTGGGCTTGCTCCTGGATCCCCACCAGGCTATGTATGGGTGATGGCACACTTGGCTGGAAAGAGCCTTAAACCACCATGGATTATTCTTGCTTCCAAAAAGCTTCTCCAGAAGGGTACCTTGGGTGCTTTGTTGAGTCTTATGCCTCCTGGCACTGCAGGGATGCTGACAGCTTGGGAAGCTCTTTGCAGGTGGCTCGACACCTTCCTTGGGCACTCACTGGTGCTAAAAAAGCTTTCCTGCTCAGCTTCTGGGGCCGGGTTTTCTCTGCAAAATAAACCTGGGCAGGGTAGAAACAAGCCAAGAAGCAACCTGTGCTTGCAAGGCTGGGGATCCATCCCAAGGGGCTGTGGGCAAAACGTGAGGGATCTGCTCAGCTCTGTAGTGGGGTAGTTTTAGCTTGAAGCTGTCAGTGCTCTGGTTCAAGGGTATTTTTGGAAGAGATGTGGCAGATTTACATCTTAGTGTCCAACTGCTGCTGATGCCCTAGGAAGGCTGACCTGAAACAGAATGGACAGAGCTAGAGAATGAAATAGGGATTTATTGAAAGGCCTCCAGGATCCACCTTGGGCAGGACAGGAGCCTGACCAGGGCTGCACCCAAGGTGGAACAAGAATGGTGACAAAATGGTCACAAGGCCTCACACTTTTATAAGTTTTGGTCCATTTGCATATTGGGGTTTAATTGTCCAATTCCAGCTCCAGGTTGTGAGGTCCCATCCTTCTTGTTCCTCCCTTCAGCCACCATTGTTTGTGGTTTTGGGCCTGAAAGTTGTCCTTGGTCCTCAGCAGGAAAACGATTTGTTTTGTGTCCCTGCTGTGTGCAGAGAGCTGAGTGACACTGACTGTGAGGCTCAGAACTGCACCCTGGACAGCACAGAGTCTGAAAATATGAAAGATAAAACTTAAGGCATCAGTACTTCCTCAATAAATTCTGGAATGGTTTGGGTTGGAAGGAGCCTTAAAGACACCTTGTATCAGACCAGGTTGCTCAAACTGTTGTGAGAACACCTTTGAACGCCTCCAGGGATGGGCATTCACAAGCAGGGAAAGAGGGAAGAGCAAAGATGTGGATACAAGGTCTGCTTCCTCCTTGTTGGCATGTTGGAGTGGGTCACTGACAGGAAAAAGGACCAGGACCATTTGCCTCCACCTGTTTTTCTGGACCCATGGCTGCCCCATCCCTGGAAGTGTTCAAGGCCAGCCTGGACAGGGCTTGGAGCAACCTGGTGTCCCTGCCCGTGGCACAGGGGCTGGAACAAGATCATCTTTAAGGTCCCTCCCAGCCCAAACCATTTTTTGAGTGTGACCATTCAATGGGCCCCAGTGCAGTGATAAGGTGGGTGTCATTGCAGTGGTGGTGATGACCTGAGCATTGCCTGTGGAGGGTGACAGAGCTCTGTGGCTGTGGGGCAGAGCCTGTGAGCAGCTCTTGGAGCTGGGGAGGCCATAAACTTGGTCCTGGCAGCCACTGCTTTAGGGGAAGCCTGGGTTTTTCTGGAGATGCCTGGGCCTGGCTGCAGTGCTGACCCCGTGCCAGGTACTCTCCGAGATGGGGGAGCCCATTTGGGTGCCCACAGGCTTTGAGCACCTCCTGCTTTCAGCTTGGGACTGTGACAAATTGCTGGCCCTGTTACTGGGGACTGTTCAGCCCATTTCAGGCAGGGGGAAGGGTGTAAAACCCCAGAACACACGAGTGTAGTATTCCCAAATGGTTGTTCTGTGACGGAGTTTTAATGCGCAGCGGGCAGATCCACAGACCCTGCAGGAAGACTGGAGCCTTCACAAGTGGTTCAGTTGGCAGATTACACACAAACAAGGTTCCAAGCAAGAAAATGACCTGGTTTAAACCTGAACTGTTGGATGGCAGTCATGTACCAGTGCCAGTCTGGGGAGGGTGGATGTGTCAGCCTGGTCCCTTCGGGGAGGGATGGCTTTTGGTGGCTGCCACTTTGAGCTGTGCAGGTGGGGGCTGAGGGCTGTGAAGGATGATTGCTCGGTTCTCCCCAGCTCAGACATTGCTGCTGGTGCTCTGAATCCTGCTGGCAGACGGTGGATGGCTGGCATGGGGAAAATCAGCGGTGTGAAGCTATTTAGGAAGGAGTGAGTGGGCAAGAGGAGAGAGAGGGGGGGACTGATGCCGCCAGAAATAGCCCTGCCCGCTTCCGAGCTGCCCAGGGGCTGGGAGCCAAAGGGCTCTGCTGATGTCCAGCGTGGGGGTGGTGGTGAGCACAGGGCCGTGCTGGACAAGCGGGCAGTGCCAGCTGGCTGTGCCACGCCCGAGGAGAACCCCCCTGGTGTGTGCAGCCGGGGTGACACACGCCATCAGTCTCGCACTGCCGGGCCTCAGCCATCCTGGAGGTGTCTAAAAATTCCAGATGGCAGTTCCCTGGTGTAAAAAGAGCTCTCTGTGTGTGTGTGTGTGGCCTGTGGAGGAGCCTCGTCTGGAGGAGACTCTCCTTCCCAGAGTTGGAGAGGGATGGATGGGGGGCCACCAGCGAGCAGCCGCCGCAGTGTGAATGCTGATGTTTGCAAATACGGTGAAGTCCAAGCTCCCAGGGCACGTGCTGCTGCAAAAAGGCCAATTCTGTGATGGATTTAGGAACTGATGGAGCTGTGGGGCATCATTTCAGCAGGGATGAGTGGAGCAGTCAGCTTGGGTGGGAGCAAAGCTCTTTCCAGCTCCTTGCCTGGACTGGCTGCTCAGCCAGGGCTGTGGAGAATGCTGGGCTGGACTGATGCACGTCTTGTATAAAGACTGGTGTAAGAAATGGAATGTGCATTGCTCTTCTCCTGCTGGATCTCCCCAGGCTCCAGCTGTCAGGAGGTTGGGGCTAGGCTGTTATTCCTGGCTGTGCCTGCCCTCCTCTGCTCCACAAACTAGTCTCATCCTTAATTTGAGCTCATTTGCACCACGCTTAAGTGTCCCACAAAGCAGCTCTCTGGCAGGAAGGTTGCTGTGGCATGAATTATTCCGAGAAATGTGCTTCAGAGGGGTGGAACAGCAGAGATGAAATAATGCCACAAAGAGGAGAAGGAGGGAAGGCAGTCGCGGCTCGGCGCCAGCAATTGTGGCGAGCAGATAAAAGGAGGGAAAGCAGCGCTGGATGAACTCTTGTTGGAAGAAGAAACATTTAGAGGAGGAGAGGGAGCCCAAGGATAAGGCAGTGGCTTTGGTCCAAAGGGAGGTGCTGGAATTGCTGGCTGTAAGGAAGCAAGGCAGATGGCGGGCGATGGGCACCGCCGTGGCTGCGGTTTGGAGCAAGAGTCGGCATCGGAGCTGGGGGCAAAGCTGTGTTGCCGGAGGGAGGAGAGGCCACTGATGGTGGCTGAGGTCCAGCTGGGTGTATCTGAAAGAGCAGTGCCTCCAGATGCCGTGCCCCACACCTGTCCTCTTGCCCAGATGGTTTCCAGAAGCGCAGACCCTTCACTTGCCACCTTAGCAAAGCATCTGGGCTCACGGCCAGGCTGGCTTGGACCATGGCCCTTGGAAGGGTCCAGCCTTTGGCAGCCAAGAGGAAGCAGCCAGGTTTCCTGAGGGATTTGGTGATGTTCTCTGAGCAGGAGAGGGGGCCCCGGGACTTCCTGGGAGTGTGTGCATTGAGTAGGAGGTGAGAACTGGGTGCTTGCTGAGCCAGGTTATTAGTCCTGGTGGAAGAAGCAGGATTGCTGAAATGTTCTTTTTAGCTCCACAACAACATTTATTTGTTTTGTTCCCATCTCCCAAAGTGTGGGAGAAACTGGGCTCAGGATGAGCTCTGGGGGTGTGTAGCAGCTTGGAGTGGCTGAGGATGGCAGGAACAGGGAATGATGTGGAATGGGAGGAAGGGGAGGGGCTGGTCCAGGCTGTTGGCCTTAAGGAGCAGAGTGTCCTGGGACATGCTTTCCCAGCCAGTAGGGAAGCTGGTTGCTTGCTGAAGGGTCCTCAGGGCCTGATTTGTGCATGTGTGGTGCTGCCAGGGCAAGAAATTGCTTTTTATCGTCCTTTTGTCCCAACCCTGCTCAAGCCAGGACAAAGCAAATCCTCCTGGTTCTCTGTGGTGCATGAGGTGAACAGGGACCGGTTATAGAAGGCCTGGGTGGAGGAGCAAAAGGAAAACCTGCTTTTCCTCCTTTAAGGTGGAATCAGGAAGGTTTTACTCTGTTTACCAGGGATTTAGGGCTCTGCTCTGTCCTAATGCTTGTGGCTGTAGCTGCTGCTGAGGACCCTGCAGTGGAGAATGCATTGCACACGCTCTCTGTGGAATTCTGGAATGGATTGGGTTGGATGGGACCTTAAAGATCATCTCAGTTCCAGCCCCCCCTGCCATGGGGGGGGACACCTTCCATGAGACCAGGTTGCTCAAAGTGGCTTTGAACCCTTCCAGGGATGGGGCATTCACAGCTTCTCTGGGCAACCTCTGTCTCACCACCCTCACCGGGGGGAATTTCTTTCCCCCCCAGGCACGGCAGGCCAGACTTATCCTTTATCCCCTTCCCTTCTTCACGGTGCAATTTGTGCAAGAGCTTGTCTTCATTATTACACAAACAACGAGACCTTTTCAGCAAGTCTTTGTGCATAATGGGAGCAGAAGTCAAAGAACAGTAAAGCCTGCTGTTGCTCACCTCCGTAGCATCCCTTTGTTTTCCCCTCTCAGGGGTGCTGTGACTCCTTTTGCTGGCAATCTGCCGCTTCCAGGATGGAATAATTACCTGTGCAGGTCTATTAAGCACTGACACACATTGTGGCTCGTGAGTCACCTCAGCCAAGGCACCGCTGGAAATGAGAGCTCGTTTTCCCTGCCTTTCTCCCAGGTTAAACACTGATTCCGTGGCCATGGGATGCCGTCCCCCGGTGGTGCTGCAATCCGGGCTGGATGTCCTGCCTGCCCCATCCCCCTGCTGTCCCATTCCCATGGGAATTCTGTAGATGGATCCCATTCCTCAGCTCCTGGCTAAGGCAGGTGTTTTTGGAGAGGCCATAGGTTGGAGCATGAAGCCAGGGCTGGGATAGGTGCTGGCGATGCCTGGGATGCAGCGGGCGCCACTCAGGCCAGGGACAGCCCCTGGGAGCCCAGGGTCTGACAGCCACCTCGCCTGTGAGAACTGCCTGAGAGAGCCAGGGTTGCTCAGCCTGGAGAAGGGAAGGCTCTGGGGAGACCTTAGACCCCCTTCCAGTGCTGAAAGAGGCTACAGGAGATCTGGAAAGGGCTTTTAAGAAGAGCACAGAGTCACAGGAGAAGTGGGAATGGCTTCACATTCACAGCAGGCAGGGTTAGATGGGATATTGGGAAAAAAAAAAAATCTTCTTCCCATGGCAGGGCAGTTTGAACTAGATGGGCTTTAAGGTCCCTTCCCAGCCAAATCATTCTGGGATGCTGGGACCACACGTGTTTAGCCTTGACACGGGCACACAAACTTTTCCCAGGGCAGTGCACAGGAGAACTGAATGCTTCACGCATGGCTCCCTATTTTTCCTTCTCTGTCTGCATCAAATCCTCTTTACATCTGTGGTTTCAAGCTGGCCT
This sequence comes from Hippolais icterina, assembly GCA_013400075.1. Classification (NCBI taxonomy): domain Eukaryota; kingdom Metazoa; phylum Chordata; class Aves; order Passeriformes; family Sylviidae; genus Hippolais; species Hippolais icterina. The sequence goes on from VWYN01028496.1 coordinate 207,183, forward strand.
GATGTCCCTCAGCAGCAACAATGCCCCGCTCTGAGCTCCTTCCTGCAGGCTGCCTCTTTCCAGGTGCTCTGCAGACAGGAGCCAGGGCTGGCTGCCTTCTGCCAGCAGTGCTTCCCACAGGCTGCTCTATTTATTTTAAAAAGCATTTTCTTTCTCTGTTGCACAGCAACTTCTAACACACCCTGGCTCGTGCGGGCAGCTCCTGCTCCTCTCCATACCTTGGCAATCCTTCAGCTGCGTTAGGGCTCAGGGAGATGAGGACTGATGTGTCATGTGGATTCTCTTGTCCCCTTTGAAATGTGCCAGCTTAGGTTGAATTACCAGGCTTGGCAGCACTGCTTCCCATATTCCCATTCCTTGGGTGTGGGAGCAGCCGAGGTGTGATGTGCAGAGTCAGTGCTGCTGCTGTGCACTAAAAAAAACCATGTAGATTTATGCTGTCCTTGGGATGATGGGGCTCTGTCCATGGCCACCTGTGTGCACTGGTTCTTGGATCACCAAATATCCAGGGAATGGTGGGCTGGGCCGTGGAGATGCCACTCTCCCCTGGGCAAGGGGACAGTTTGAGGCCCATGGGCCTGTGGCTGTTTCCATACCTGTGCTTTACCTGGGCTGTGTGCCCTGTGTTGGGCCATGACAGGGAGCCCAGGATGGTTGTTCTGCCTTTCCAGAAGCATCTCCTCATGGCAGGGGTAGAGGGAGAAGGGCAGTGTAGTTCCACAGGGGTGACAGCCTGTACTCTTATGCAGGAGCACAGCTAATTCCTGGAGGGTGGCCTGGAAATTATCTTAAGGAGTCCTGGCTGTGCCCTTCTTTGGAAAGCAAACTCCTCAGGGTGCGCTCTCTGGCTGTGCTCAGTGCTGCTGGGCTCTGGACACTGCCTCTGGCTTTCCCATCCTGGATTATTCCTATTGCCAAGCTTGGTCCCTGCTCTTTGCAGAGCTGCTCCCACTGGGGCAGTCCCTCTCCCCTGCCGGGTGGAAGAGCTCATATGTGGAAGGGGAACGCTGAGCTGTGCCAGGCATCATCTCTCTTTCCCCATTCCTGCCCACGGCGGATGGCACACACCCCTCAGGTCTGTCTGTCCACCTTTGCTCTGCTCCCCTGGGGATTTGGGATGCTGGTGTGGAGCTGGAGTTGGGGGTGGCAGGTTGTAGATGTGGTGGATGAGGGGTGTCTTGCCTTGAGCTGCAGAGACCTGCCTGCCCTGCAGGGAGAGGGGTGCAGATGAGAGTGCCTCAAGGGCGGTGCTGGAAGAGGTTTGGGTTGTTAGGGTGGGTGTTCCCAATCGCTGTGCCTGGTTCTGCCCCTGTGCCAGGCCAGGCAGCCCTGTCACTGCCACCCCAGCAGGGAGGTGCCTGCCCATGCCCTGAAAGCATCCTTAGGGCTGGGGTTTGCTGCCTGCAGTGGTGCTGGGGACAGGGTCCTGCTCCCCTGCAGTCTCTGTCTTTCCCAGCTCTCTGTGCTGGAAAAGTGCTGAGTTCTTTGACATACATTTATATAAATAGTCAGTGGTGTTGTTTAACAGTTGCTCTTAAAGGAGAGATGAGATAATTTCACGTTTTGGTATTCCTTAAGCTGACCCTGCTGGCAGTGGTGCTCTGTAGAAGGGCTCCTGTGCTTGGGGCTGTGCTGCCTGAGGTGAGCCCTGGTACTCCCTGGGGGCTCGCTGGCCTTGGAGATGCCTCCTGCCTGGGATGGGGCCTGAGCAGCAGTCTGGCTCCATCGGGGCTCAGCTCAGCTTTTCCTGCCAAGCAGAAGCAGTGCTGACCCCTGGGGAGCGGACTCTGCTGCTGCTGGAGCATCCCTCCAGCTGTGACAACCCTGGCGTGGCAGAACAAAAGCTGCTTCCCCGACAAAAGGTTGTCTGATGTCTGCTGCCGAAGCTTCTCCCAGCCTGGGGCAGCTCCTGGGTGTTCCAGGCTCTGCTCTTTTCTCCATCTGATCTTTGCAGGTGTTCCAGGGGTCTTTGTTGTGTTGTTTTGGTACCACAATGGCCCAAAAAATAGTGTGTAATATATGAATGGGTAATGAGAAAATGATGTTTTTTGAGCCAAGTGGCCTTTCTTTGATTCCACCATGTCCCTCTGCCCTCAACACAATGGCACATGTGATGCTGCCTTTCCTCTTCCATTGTAGAATGTACCAAATGACTCTCCCATTTTGGTACATTCAACCTGACCCTTTCATCCACACCATTTGCTGTGCATAGGACTAAATCTGTACAAGGAGCCTTTGCCTGTAGATCTTTTCTTTTCTTTTCTTTTCTTTTCTTTTCTTTTCTTTTCTTTTCTTTTCTTTTCTTTTCTTTTCTTTTCTTTTCTTTTCTTTTCTTTTCTTTTCTTTTCTTTTCTTTTCTTTTCTTTTCTTTTCTTTTCTTTTTCTTTTTCTTTTTCTTTTTCTTTTTCTTTTTCTTTTTCTTTTTCTTTTTCTTTTTCTTTTTCTTTTTCTTTTC
>VWYN01028496.1:209807-229747 GCA_013400075.1 Hippolais icterina
TTCTCTCTCTTCTCTCTCTCTTCTCTCTCTCTTCTCTCTCTCTTCTCTCTCTCTTTTCTGTCTTTCCTTCCCACCTTGTTTGGGTCCCTGTGTCACTGCTGTGCAAACCCCCAAGCCTGGAACGCAGCTCTACCACTCACTGTGTCCCAGGGATGCTGGGAGCAGTTCCTCCCAGCAGAGCCACTGCAAATCTGCCAGTGCTGGGAGATTTTGGGAGGGGGGTTTAATCCCATAAACTTTTGCCCAAACTATCAAATGACTCCACTAAAAATAACCCGCTCACCAGCTGGCTCCCACAGCCGCCGGCTCCCCCAGATGGGCTGGAGCACCCAGGGGGGCCCAGGGCTGACCCAGGCAGGGCTCACCCACCCCAGCATCCCTGCCACTGCCAGGGGAAGTGCACGTGGCAGGAGAGGGAAAGGCCACGAGGATGAATCAGCCTCTCTCGCAGCCCATCTGTCTCTGTTTGGAAGGGCCCCACGCTGAAATTCTTCCCAGCGCTCGGAGGTTCGGTGCCGCTCTGCTTTTCCACGCTGCGGGAGCTCCCCTTCCCCCTTGGAGCAGGGCTGGCAATTAGCGGCTCAGGGCAAGCCTGGCTCAGTGGGGAGAGGCTCTTGATTGTCCTGGAAACCAAGTGGCCCCCTGATGTGGGGAGAAATAGGCGGCAGGGGCTGGATTCGGAGCATCCCTGCGCCCAGGGAAGGGTGGAACCAGGCCAAGATAGCCCAGCATGTGAGTTCCCAGGGAGGGCAGCCAAGATGGGGAGGAGACAGCTCCTGAAGGGCTGGTGAAATGGAGAATCCTTGCCTGACTTGAGGCATCCCAGAGGTGCTCGGGAGCAGCATCCTAGATGCTCTCATATTGATTTATATGTATATATAGATAACACCATATACATTTTTCATATATATATATATTTTTAACAGTTTCTTGCTCTGATGCTGCTGTCAAAATCATCCTCCAAATCCCAAGAGAAGGCTGCTGGAGTGCTGAACCACGTTTGGAGGGCTCCTTCCTTCTTTTCCTTCTCCTTCTTCTTCCTTTCCTTTCCTTTCCTTTCCTTTCCTTTCCTTTCCTTGCCTTTCCTTTCCTTTCCTTTCCTTTCCTTTCCTTTCCTTTCCCTTTCCCTTTCCCTTTCCCTTTCCCTTTCCCTTTCCCTTTCCCTTTTCCTTTCCTTTCCTTTCCTTTTTTCCCCCCCTTTTTCCCCTTTCCTTTCCTTTTTCCTTCCCTGATGGAATCCCGGCTTTGTTGCCCGTGTGATACAGCACAGCCAGGGTTTGTCCCTCCTGCCCTCTCCGGGAAGGGATCCCTGCTCTCTCCCGGGGCTTGTGGCAGTGTTGGAGCTCAGCACTGCAGCACTGCCTGGGGAGGATCAGCCCTGTGGGCCGGCACTGCATTAAACTTTTTGCTTTAACTCCGGGGGTTTTGGTAAAAGTTGTTCAGATAATGGAAGCAAAGAGCTCACCCAGCGCCTTAAGTATAGTTATTATGGTAATACAGTGTTACTTGGCTAAAGGCTTGATTGCTGCCCCTGGAACACAAACACAGGCGCAGAAAACCCCTAAAAGGAATTTCCTCTCGGGAGGGCAGCGCTGCTGCTGGGAACCTCCTCCTCCCTGCAGCTCTTTCGTCGTTGATCAGCTGCCAGAGGGGAAAAAAATGAAACGTGGTGTGAGATCTCAGGGTCTCCTGCCTGCTGGGGCTGCGCTCCTCAGCCATGCTGAGATAACAGGGTTGGGGCTCTTGAGGATGCTGTAGAGAGGATCCCTGTGTGTTTCTTCTTCCATCACTTGTGCTCAGGTGCTTGAAAAGCCTTTTCTCAGTGATTTGTGGGGTGGGCAGGCTGCCTTTGTGTCCCATTTCAGCCCACACTTATGTACAGGCCAAGGGGCCAGGGCTGCTCACTGCTCTGCCCCTCTTTGGTTGGGGGGATTCCATGTGGGTGGGGAAGAAAGGAAAGGAGAAAGGAAGGGGGAAAGGAAAGGAAAGGAAAGGAAAGGAAAGGAAAGGAAAGGAAAGGAAAGGAAAGGAAAGGAAAGGAAAGATGCAGTTTCTCTGAGAGCCCCTCTAGATGAGGTGACCTCCAGCTGTGCCAACACAGCTGGGTGACCTGTGTCCACAGCTGTGCCCTCGGCTGAGCAGGGAGCACCACGCTGCTCCAAGCTACTGTGCAGGAGAAAGCACAAGTGCCAGTGGTTTTGTCGCTGAATATCCCCTCTCTAATTCAGTTTGGCTGTTTTCAGCACCCTGTGGCCATGGTTTTATCCAGATGATTTCTCCTCAGCAGGAGCAAACAGTGAATTTCCTGACTTTTATTGCTTTTAGAATGAAGTTTGGGAGGTGAGAGCTTCTGGAGGCTTCATTTTAATGTGTTGGAAGCCTGCTTTGTGTCACAGTGCAGCAATTCCTTGGGTCTCCTGTATCAAATACGGACCAGAGTGCCATGGCTGGGCAGTGACATCCCTGTTCCTGTGGCAGAGATGGCAGGGGCTGTCCCATGTCCCTGCTGCATCCCAGTGACACCACCAGAGATAGGGACAGTGAGCATAAGCCAGGAGCACCTGTGGGAAACCACGTGTGGGACCACAGGGGGGGCAATAGAGGTGGATGTGCTGCTTTCCTGTGCTGTTTTTAACCCCTAATTGTCATTAGTGGAGGTGTGAAGTCATCTTCCGCCTGGCTGCTAACAGAGAGCTGTGTGGCAACCTGGGTTTATTCCCAGGAAAGGGCTGATTTGCAGCTGGAAGGGCTCAGAGGCACTGAAACCTGAAGGGAGCCTGCAAGAAAAATGGAGTGGAGTATTTCATGAGGGCCTGCAGTGACAGGACAAAGGGGAGAGGCTTCACACTGACAGAGTGGATTTAGGTTAGTTATTAGGAAAAAACTCTGCCCTGTGAAGGTGGTGAGGCCCTGGCACAGGGTGCCCAGAGAAGCTGTGGCTGCCCCATCCATGGGAGTGGCCAAGGCCAGGTTGGACAGGGCTTGGGACAACCTGGAAGAGTGGAAGGTGTCCCTGACAAAGGCAGGGGAGTTGGAATGAGATGAATTCAAAGGGTTTTTCCAACCCAGGCCATTTTTTCACACACACACACACGCACACACACACACACAAAGTTGTGTGTTATGAAGAAAATCCAGGCTCGAGGCAGGGCTGCTGGCTGGCTCCATGGTCCTGGCTCTGGCCGTGCCTCTTCCCAGCACAGCCCAAGGTGTGGGCTGCCACCCACAGGGGCAGGGAACTCAAACAGCAGAACTTAAACAGCAGAAGCCAAATTACACGAGCCAATGTGGTGTTTTCCCCATTAATTCAGATTCTGGGTAAAAATGAAGTGTTTGTTTTCAGTGTGTGAGGAGGAGTCCAAAGGCCAGAAGAGGGGCAGGTGCCCTGGTGGCAGATGCTCTGTACCTGGCATGTGGCATCCCTCGAGCACCCTCGTCAGCGTGAGACCTCGTCAGCTTTCCTTAACAAAATGTTCTGGCATCCTCCCTTCTCTCCTTGTCACTTCTCCAGAGGGAACGTGGCTTGTTCTGCTGGCAGCGTGAGCCCTGTTTGCTTGGGCGGAGGCGCAGCTAATTATTTCTATTTATTTCCTCAAACTTTCTCAGTGTTTTGTTTGAGGACTCTGCCTGAGCTTTTCCACTTGCCCCCAAAGCCTGGGAGTCAGCTGGAGTGGGGGATGCACTGGGAGGCATCAGCAGAGCCAGAATCTGTGTGGATGCTGGACCTGCCCTTGGGATTTATCCTCATTTGCTCTTGGCTCATTGTCCTCAGGCACGGCTGAAACCTGCGGTGTTCACGCTTGGTGTGCATGAAATCCTCCTGCCCTTGCCAAGGAAATGTTTAGGAAAGGAACAGGGCTAATGGCTGTTAAAAAAAACCCAGAAACATAAAAACCCAAAACAAACAGAAGCTAGACAAAATGTAACCAAACAAAAAGCCAAAACAAAAAGCTCACAAACCACAGGAAAAAGAAAACCAAAACAAACAAACAAAAGCCCCCAAAACCCAAGAAAACCTGGAGTTAAACTTTAAGACGGGAGGGTTGAAAATGAGCAGGGCAATATGAAAAGGAAAAGAAGAAGTTGGTGAAAATTAGATATGATGAAGGTGTCCAGAACTGACTTGAAGAAGTAATTAATGCTCCTAAAAAAAGTCGCATGGGTAAGCAAAGTAGTGGAGTGAAGGATCCGTTTATAGCTCTCAGTGGGAGCAGCCAAACTCGTCTTATCAATGTGCTAATTAATTTGCTGAGGCTCTTGCTGGCAGTTGCCTTTTTCTTTCCGGAGAGCCTGCCAAGGGCTGAGTATCCCTTGGGCTGGACTGGTTTAAATTTGAGGATGGCTTTGGATGCCTTCTGTTTACAGGGCAGCAGCACCACGGACCTGAAGGAAATGGGATGTTCCCCAGGGCCCTCCATCCCTTCCCCTCGTGTGGAATGTCAGGCTTGTTTTGAGAAGGATGGAGGCCCATGCTCCATGCTGTCCCCTTAGTTACTGTTAATATTTTTCCCCTCTATGTTTAATAGCTGTTCCCCAGCCTTTATCCCACCCTCCCTTCTCACCTCCCTGTTTGCTCTGGAGGTGTCTCCAAACAAGGCCCTGGGCAGGGGTTAAGATGATGATGTGCTCAGTTTGCTGCATGACTGGGGGATCTAAATCCTCCTTTTCCTTTCTGGGTTGCTTTCTCCTGCATTGGGGATGGAGTTAGGAAGGGAGTAATGGCTTTGGCTGCCTTCTGCTTTCTCTCTTCCTTTTTCACCTTCATCGTGGTGAGGGAAAGGGAATTTCTGGGACTGCCAAAGCAAAGCCTTTCCTGCATCCATAACATGCTGAACAGAGGGTGGTTTGATCCAGGTGTCCTAAATGTCTTTTCCCATCTCATCAAGCTGTGCTCCTCCAGGGAGGGCTGGCTGTGGGGTGAGGCTGGGAAACATCACAGCAGAAGCAAAAACAAATTAAATATAGGGGGAAAAAAATTAACAGTAACTAAGGGGACAGCATGGAGCATGGGCCTCCATCCTTCTCAAAACAAGCCTGACATTCCACACGAGGGGAAGGGATGGAGGGCCCTGGGGAACATCCCATTTCCTTCAGGTCCATGATGCTGCCCTGTAAATAGAAGGCACCCACCACAGAACTGCACATTCAGGAGATACAGGGATGCCCAGGTGGGGAAGGATGAGAGAGGCAGGAGGCGCTGCCCTTGCCCTAACTTTGGGGATCCAGTGATGTGTGTCCTGGCGTGAGAGGGTCCAGCCCAACAAACCAAGGAGAAACGGGACTCTTGGCTGATACGGGAGGAAGGGAGGGAATTGTGAGGCAAACAGAGCAAACCCCTGAGCCTCCTTCTGTCTTATTCCCCTGCAGAGTGATGAGCCACCCCAGCAGCAGCCATGCTGGGATTTGGGACGTGCTCCATAGGCACGCCGGTGCCGGGGAGTGGGGCTGAGCTGGACGCTGCCTCGTCCCGCTGCATCCTGGCCCTGCCCGAGGAGGAGACGTGGCGCCAGCACCGCCTGGGCCTCATGCAGAACACCCAGTCCTGCAACCTGCTGGAGCCCGAGAGCCTGGCCCAGGCCCTGGTGTCCCGCGCTGCCTCCTTTGATGCCCTCTACGATTCCCACTGCCGGTATGCAGACGCGGACACCGGCAGCGCCCTGGACCTGGGCCAGCTGGTGCCTGTGAGCCCCGACGTGATCAAGCGCCGGCGGGGAGGGCTCATCGAGCAGAGGGACATCATCAAGGCACACGAGGCACACAAGATGCAGAGCACGCCCCAGGCGCGGAGGAAGGAGTGGGAGTAAGTACTGGAGAGCCCCCAGCCCAGGTGGGCAGCTGGGGGGAGTGGGAGCCCTCCCTGTCCTCTGTGGTGTCGCAGTAGGACATGAAATAAAGATAGTTTGACTCTACTCTTGACAAAGAGAATATTAGAAGGCTTTATTTACAATCTTTTTGCTTCTTATATAGCATGTTTTGCTAAAAACGGTATTTATTGGTTAATAGGACTGGTACTTCTTTCTATTGGCTAAGTAATAGAAAACAACAGCTGGGGAAGATTGTTATGAGGGAAAAACACTGCTGACTTAGAAATGTTTTGGGAAAAGGAGAAAGACGTTTTGGGAAAAGAAACTGTTGAATGTTTTCCCTTTCGGAATGGAGCTAGCAAGGGAAATTCTCTCAGGCTCAGAAATACCAAGCCCGCGGTGTGCTGTGACGGTCCTGGCTTCTTTTTCTCCGCCAAGGTTGGGATTGATACACAGGAGGGAGTTGCAGCCCGTGTTTGGACTTGGACATTTATTATTTCTTATCTATTTCTTATCACTCACGAGCCATGAGCTCTAACTAGCAAGTTAGAAAAGGAAGGTAAAATGGAGTACTTCTCCATCTCTACAAGGCCTTTTCGAGGCCATCCAGTTATGAAATGCCACCTAAATTATTTTTACCCTAAAGCCAATAACTAACTACTTGAAGTCCGCAATGCGGGCTCCATCAACCAATTACAGAAAACCATTCACCCATGAAGAAGGAAGAAGAAGGACTCAGACAATGCCCACTATCTTGCCCCATACATTACTATATACTAAAACCCCAAATCTCAGTTTTTCACCCTGTGAGATCACAGTACTATCCAAACTACACAACCCCAGTGCCATCACTCAGTTTCGGAAGCCTGTTCTAAGGCCTCAAGTCAAATGCAGTGCCTGCCTGAGGGTCAATGCCCCTCAGCACAGAAAGCCTGAAATTTTTAGCCTCCAGGGTTCCAGCAGTGTGGAGCTGCTGGGAGGGACTCGGGGTGTCCTGTTGGCTCCATGTGGAGCAGCCAGTGCCAGCTGTGCTCCATCTCCTGGCACTGCTGCGCTGGGCTTGTGGCTCTGAGCTGGAGGGTGGCATCCCATGGGAATGGTGTGCCCCCAAATTGTGGGGTGGTAGGGGAAAGTGGCATGGAGAGGAAAGTTGGAAGCTCTCTGTTTTGGAAGTCCTCGAGGCAGTTTCCCTTGGCTTTATCTGTGGCTGTTGTCTTTTTGCTTTTGCTGTGGCTTGACCCAGCTGTGAGGGGATTATCTGTAGGTATGGTAGTTGGGGATATTTTCTGTGGGACTTGGCCGTGCTGATCTAACAGTTGGACTTGATCTTAGAGATCTTTTCCAAACTCAACGATTCCCATGATTTATATTTAATTCTGAAAAGCATCCAAGTCTTCCTGAATCAGAGCAAGCTGGGACATTACCAACTTGAGAAAACAGAAGTGTTTGACAGAGCTAGAACCCACTGGTTTTATTTATTATTTCCCTTTAATTAACTTACCCTTATCATTTGCCTTGGTGCTGTGAGAAAAGCCCAGCTCCAAGACCTGGATTAGTCTCTCTCACCCCACACTCACTATGTGACAAGGCTGCAGCCACGTGCTTCAGTCCCACATTTAAACGACAAGCTTCCCCTCCCTGTGCCTGCTCAGCAATCAGCAAGATTGCCTGGGATCAGCTGTTGCAGCACATCCTACTCCACCATCACTGGTCTGGAGCAGTTCCCTGCCTCCAGAACTTGATTTGGGGAATAATGTTTAATAAAACACCCGAAGGAGATAGTAACCCCTGTATCAATTACTGTGGGGTTTTTATTTTCTTTTCTTTTGTTAGAGCCGGGATTAAATGCTTGGGAGACACAGTTTTCTCGTGTTCAGACTCAGATGCTTATTAATTCTTATCTATAGTAGTCTCACAGGTTGTGAGCTCTAACTAACAAGGTAGAAAATGGCTCCATCTCTAACTCTTTCCACGGTCTTTTAAACACAAATTGTCCAATAATGAGATGACACCTAGATTATTTTTACTTTTAACCCAATAACCAAACACCTGTGGCCCACAATGCAGATTTTTTTACTCAGTTGCAATACACCACCCAAACCCATGAAAAAGTTGAAAAAAGAGGAATAGCCTATGCCCTAAATTCTCCATCTTGCTTTATATATATTACTATATTCTAAAATCTTAAACTCTAAGTTTTCCCCCATGTGATATCACACACTTCTATTCAAACTACACACCCACAATCCCAGTGCTGTCACTCAATTTTGGAAGCCTGTTCCATGGCCTCAGGTCAATGCAGTGTTTTCTTGGGGGTCAGTGCCTGTCAGCACAGAAAGCCTGAAATTCTCAGTGCCCAGGGTTCCAACAAATCAGATGTGGCACCTTGCTTTGGCAAGATCTAGGCCAGCACTCCCCTGGTGTGAAGCTGGTAGGGTTTCTTTGGGGTGGTTTCCATGATAAAACCACTTATGATGATGCCGAGGCTGCTCCTGATTTTTTTGGAGAGCAGCCCATCGCTGAGGCTGTCCTCTCAGCTCTGTGCTCATCCCTTTGTGCCCGGGGAACCTCCTGGCCAGCGACTCAGGCGGCTTTGCAGGGGAAAGAAATTGCCATATGGGCTCGGCAGGCGCTCAGTGCCTCGTTATCTTTTGCAGCCCACTGGGGATGCCAGATGAATAAATCATGGCGGGGCAGGAAGCAGAGGGGTGGCCTCGTTAATTGTCTAATTAAGGGCCTGCAGCTCCACAGCTCTGCTTGGTGGCAGGGACATGAAGCTGGAGCCCTTCCTGCTCCTGGTGGTGGTGGTGGTGGTGGGATGTGAACCTTTGGCTGCCCTCAGTTGCTCCATCCAGCAGCTGCTCCAGTACAAACACGGTGTTTCTGTCTGTAACACAGTGGACATGCTCAGGCAGCAGTGCCGGCTGCTGCCATCCCAGTGTGGCTGGATAGGATATTTCCCCAGGCTGGAAGGGTCCTGTCTTTGTGTCTCCCAGCTCCTGGGTGATTGGATTTGTCATTCCATCCCACTTTGTGACTGTTTTCTGGGAAGCTGGAAGGGTCCCAGGCTGGAAGGGTCCTGTCTCTGCATTTCCCAGCTCCTGGGTGATTTGGTTTGTCACCACCAGTGACCATTTTCTGATGCTGGGGAGGACAGTGGGCTCTGGCCCTTGGGCTTTGCTGACCACATGTCCCACTGAGGACCAGAGAGCCCCACTCCCTGCCTCTGCCAGGCCCTTCCTGGGAAGCTGGTGAGCTTCCCAAGGGGCTTGATCTGCTTCTATCCCAGACTTGTATGCCCTGATACCCCATCAGCCTGCAAAAACCACATACCAGAGGTTTCTGCTTTAACATCAAACTCGGACATCAAGAGGAGAGGGACTTTTGATAAAGGCATGCTGTGGCAGGATGAGGGAGAATGGCTTTAAACTGAAAGTGAGTGGGTTTAAGGTTAAGAATTTTTGACTCTGAGGGTGGGGAGGCCGTGGCACAAGTTGCCCAGAGAAGCTGCGGCTGCCACATCCCTGGAAGTGTCCAAGGCCAGGTTGGACGGGGCTTGGAGCAAGCTGGTCAAGTGGAAGGTGTCCCTGCAGGTGGCAGGGAGGCTGAAACAAGATGATCTTTAAGGTCCCTTCCAATCCAAACCACTCTATGCTTCTGGGACAAACCATCAATGTTCTCCCCAAAAGCCTCACTGAGGCCCAGGCAGGTGTGCAGAACCAGTAACCCCAGTACCATAGATGTTTTCTAGGAATAGATGGATACCCTGAGGGGGAGAAAAAGCAAATTAATTTCCTTATGTGTAATCTTGTTAGCAATAATGCAATTTCCCTATGATTTCATTTTCAGGAGGGCCCATTTCACATGCCTTGGATCACCCTGGGGGCTTTCACCGGGGCAGTCTGGCTCTGGTGAGCAGTGAGGGGGGGATATTCTCCCATAGCTCCAGGGTGGTGGTGGGAATTAATTGGGGACATGGGAAACATGGAAAATGTCTGAGTAGCTGCAGGCTGTGGCTGGGTGATCTACAGGGTGGTGGGCACAGCCAAAGATGCTGCATGTGCCTCTATTCTGCTGCATGAGCCCTCTGCTCCCCCTTTTTGTGTGTGATTTGTGGGTGTGGCATTCCTGGTGTGTAGCCAGGTGCTTTTTAGCTGCTCTCGGTCTGAGTTGCTCTGAGGGTAGTGAAGAAAGGCTTTTTTTCTTTTGTGCTCACTAGTGTTGGTAGGCCTGACCCTCACTAAACTTCCACCTCTGCTGCTGTTTGCCAGTGAAACAATTCCAGAAGTAGAGTAAGAATAGGAAGGGAAAAATGCACTTTCCCCTGCTTTTTTAATTTTTTTCTTTTTGTGTGTGTGTGGTGGTGTTTTTGGTTTTTTTGTTTGTTTGTTGTTGTTGTTGTTGTTTTTTCCAAGAGGAAACTGAGACAGAGAACAGAAGGCACAAAGTGCCTGTGGGGCAGTGGCTCTGGGGGAGGATTAATTTTATGGTGAAAAATGAATGTACCAGCCCACCTTGTTCCTGTCTGAGGGACTTCAGCCCAGGGAAGACCCCCAAACTCCGTTTTTCCAGAGTCCCAGCCTGCTGCCCTGCCCTCCATCCCTGTGCTCACACACTGGGGACAGGGATGGAGGTATCTGGAGAGACCTGCAATGCTCCAAGGTTGTATCACTGCTGTCTTTGCTCTGGATGCCTGGCAGCGTCCTTTGGAGCTTAGAGACAGCTCAGAAGAAAAGCTCCTCATCAAAATAAGCAAACAGGGAACCTCCTGTGGCTTCTCCAGGAGGAGCAGCTGCTGCCTTAGCTGATGGTGAGGACAGGCAGAGCCACACAGGGAGCACATCCCAGAAAAGCTTCAGCCTGAATTTGAAGCACACAGGAGCCAAGCCTGCTTTGCATGGCCAAAACCCTCATGTGCACAGGGATTTGTTAAGCTTAGCTTGTGCATCTTGGGGAATGCAAGCTGTGCCCTCGTTTTAGGATTGTATTTACAGCCAGGATGCACGGAAAAGCCTGATTGCAGGCAGATGTTGGGCAGGGAACAAAGGAGACTGGGGGTAAAGCAGCAGACTCGTGGTGCAGTGTGAAGGTGTGGATGCTGTGATGCAGCCTTTGAGCAGCTGAGTGACGGGTGGAGGGTCTGAGTGTCCTGTGGGAAGCACAGCACTCTGCCCACAGCACAGTGACCCCGAAGGATAATGTGAAAGTGACATCCTGTCTCGGAGCATCTTAACTCGTGTCTCTGGCGCCGTGAATTTGCAAGGTTTCCTTTTCTTGGGAGCCTAGGGAGCTGCCAGGAGAAGGAGACCTGGCAAATTCCTGGCCCAGGGAGCTCTGTGCTGCTGCCTGGCTCTGTCCCTGCAGCGCAGCCCGTGGGGAGCCTCTGGGGCTGGAGCATTGCTGCAGCTCTGCCTTGGATGGGAAGCAGGCAGAGAACAGAACAGGCTGCAGACGCACAGGGTGTTGCTCACAGATCTCGGTGGCTTTTTACGACTTGGCAGCCTCTGTCTGGTTATGTGCACGCTCTGCATCCCAGATTACAAATGAAGCAGATTTATTTTCTTCCCTTACTTTTTTTTTTAATTTTTTTTTTTTTTTACTGGTGCTGAGTGAGACAAAGGGCCCTGTTGGTGTGTGCTGGGCTGCCAGCTCCGTCGCTGCCTCCCAGCATATTCCCCAGCACCATCTGGGTCTGTCCTTCTCCTTCTCAGATGTCTGTTGGATGACTCCAGAGCTTTGGGAGGGGTGAGAAGCAGGGTTGGGGCATCTCAGGCAGCTGGCACGAGCTCTGGAGGCTCTGCAGGTCAAAGCCCTGAGATCTCAATGGCAGGTGATGCTGGGAATTATGTACCTGGCAGGATCCTTCCTGTAGATCCACCCATGCTTCCAAGACTTCTCCAACCCCCTGCAAAGCAGTTAACTTCTCTGAGCCTCACGGGTGCCTCTTTGTTAACGTGGATCTGCCTGCTTATGTTTTACCCTGCACGAGGAGCAGTGAAAAGGATGTGGATGTGCTAAACATGGCAATGGGTGCACTGAAATATGGTTTTTGCTGTGGTACCTTGCCTAGAGCAGCAGATAAACATCTCTCCCAAAGGCATCTGCCCTGAACCTCTCTGTGCTCTCCCTGCTTCCCTTTAGTGCAGATCAAGGTTTGCATCCTGGGGAGAAGGTTTTTTTTTTTTGACCTGGCATGAACTCAAGTTCTGCCGAATATCCTGGCAACAGCATGGAAATAGCAGCATCCTTCACCGATTTTCCTCAAAGCCTGGGTTTCTGGCACACCCTGCAGGAATTCCCTGAGTTAATTCCAGTGACTGCAGAGCCTCCCAGGGGCTGCCAGAGGGGTGGGCACTCGGGGGCAATCTGAGCCTCCCGATGGGGCTGAGCCAGTGCAGGCTCAGAGGTGGTTCCAGGGAGCTCCTTAGGAGCTGGGCATAGAAGGAGAAAGTGGTTCCAGGGAGCTCCTTAGGAGCTGGGCGTGGAAGGACAAGGTGGGTCCAGGGAGCTCCTTAGGAGCTGGGCATGGAAGGACAAGGTGGGTCCAGGGAGCTCCTTAGGAGCTGGGCATGGAAGGACCCCGTGGTTCCCCGTGGTTCCCAGGAGATAGCTCAGCTCAGCTCAGCTCAGCTGCTGCCTTGTGTTTTGTCACTGCATCCTGGCAGCTCCTGCTTCCCTCGCGGGAATCTGAGCTGCAGGAGTTGGGGAAGCTTTGTTAGCACATCTCAGAGCAGTGTTCAAGCCATGGTCCGTGCTTTCCAGGAGCCAGCCTTTGGAAGGAGCTTCCCCCTTAGCCTGGGGCTGGCCGTGGCTCAGAAACACAGAATTATTGTGAGGCAGTGAACCTCAGGCAGGGTCACTGAGCAGGCTGCACAGTCCTCCGAGTTTCTCCCAGTAGCATGTCCAGGTGAGTTTTGAGTATCTCCAAACGTTGAGAGTCTACAACCTCTCTGGGTAGCTTATCCCAAATGTTTAGTTCTCCTCACCGTGAAAAAGTTTATTCCTCTGTACAGGCAGAATTTGTTTTATTAAACAAAGAATTTGTTTTATTAAAAATTTATTTTATTAAACAGTTTGTGCCTGTTGCCTCTAGCCCAATCTCTGGGCGCTACTATTCTTGAGGGCCTGCAGTGACAGGACAAAGGAGAGAGGCTTCACACTGACAGAGTGGGTTTAGGTTAGTTATTAGGAAAAAAACTCTGCCCTGTGAGAAGATGCTGAGGCCTAGGCACAGGTTGCCCAGAGAAGCCTCTCCCCACACTGTCAGGAGTTCTGTGCATCGATCAGATCCTCCCTGAGCCTCGTCCAGCCAGGCTGAGCAGCCCCAGCTCTCCCAGCTCCTGTCCTTTGCTCACCTTGGCTGAAGTTGCTCCCGTAGCCCGTGTCTCCTGTCCTGTCCTGTCCACAGCACTCTGGATGTGTCACCAGGGCTAAATGAAGGGGACAGGCCACCTCCTCCACCCACTGGCTTTGCCTAACACACCCCAGGGGGCTGCTGGCCCACTTTTTTCCAGAGCACAGTGCTAGTGGCCAGCGGGTCCCTCGGGGCTCTCCCTGCCCAGCACGGACAGGTTTGTTC
This sequence comes from Hippolais icterina, assembly GCA_013400075.1. NCBI lineage: Eukaryota > Metazoa > Chordata > Aves > Passeriformes > Sylviidae > Hippolais > Hippolais icterina. Next base: position 223,191 of record VWYN01028496.1, read on the forward strand.
TGCCCCAGGTGCCGGGCTCGGTGTTTCCCGTGCAGCTGAGCTCTGTGCTGCTCCTCTGCTGTTCCTCCAGGCTGCTCAAGTCCCTCTGGATGGCAGCACAGCCCTCTGCTTCAGCAGTCCCTGGTTTTTGGCATCTCCCTGCACTGGCGGAGCGTGATTCGGTGCAGCCTGCAGGCACCGAAACTTCTGATGCTTCCTGCACATTTGCATCCTCGTCCTTTGCCTCCCCTGGAACGATTCCTCCTCTTCCCCTCTGCCAGGCAGTCCCCAGCTGCTCCTGTGTGGCTGTGATGGGAGACTGGCTGGGAAGAGTTTGTGACAGAGGCGTTTTCCAGCCCCTCCAGTTTGTAGGGTTAATGTTATTTACTACTCTCAATTTCTTAGGTGTAGTACCTGCCTTGCCCCTCCCACCCTCACACACTGTTTGTATTTCAGGGATGGCAGCATAACAGGTTAATTCAGAGGCCTCAAGAGGTATCTGGTTTGATCAGAAGAACACTTATTTTTCATTTAACTCGACATTTTGCATTTTAAAATATAGAGGATGTCTCACTGTGCAGTCCCAAAGTGGCATTTTCTTGACTGAGGGTGGGGAGGCCTGGCACAAGTTACTCAGAGAAATTGTGCATGTCCCATCCCTGAAAGTGTCCAAAGCCAGCCTGGATGGGGCTTGGAGCTACGTGGTCTGGTGAAAGGTGTTCCTGCCCATGACAGAACCCCTGGCTGGAACCCCTCACTCAGGATGGCATCTCTGGGGGAGGGCACCACACCAGCCTCTGCCTGATGCTCCTCTGTGCAGATGTTGACAGCTGTGGCTCAGCCCAGGACAGCGCTGATGGCATTTCCTAGAGAGATCATTTCTTAGAGAAATCATCTCTTAAAGAGATGATCTTTAGGGTTCCTCGCAGCACAAACCATTCCTTGGTTCTTTAAAACGTCAGGGAGCTCCCTGAAGTTGCACTAAAGCAGCTTTCAAATGTTCCTGTGCTTATCCCAGCCCTGGGGAAGGAGATCATTGGGACATTGTCCTTCCCCAAACCCCCCTGAAAGAGCTGCTGTTGTCCCACCTTCCCTGGATGATGCCCACCAGCTTTTTTGGTGGGAAGCAGCTTTCCTGCAGGCTTGGAACACGCCAGCACAGTGGATGATGCCATGATGGAACCTGCATCATCTCCACGAGCTCTGCCACGAATCCCAACTTCTTCATGCGTCATCAGAGGAGCTTCACAGGGCTTGCTTTTCCCCCCACCCCTCCACAGCTTGTGAAACAGTAGCTGGTATGCTGTAACTGCCTTTTCTAGGGTGGAATTAAGCCTAAAAATCCTTCAATGAACCTTTTCCCATTGAGGGATCTGGGGAGCTGTGCTCAGCCTTGGCTGCCAAGGGTGTTTTTGGCCTCCACGGAGGCTGCTGAGCTGCCTGCCTGGCGCTGCAGCAAGGGGGACGTTTGTTCACACCTCCCAGCACTGAGAAGCTCTCGCAGAGAGGTTTTGCTCTTTGGCCTTTTCTCTTTCACAGGTTTGGGAGAGGGAAGCAGCATCTCCTTCCTGGCTGCAGGCCAGGGATGGGGCTTCTCTGGCTGCCTGGAGCATCAGCTGCTCAGTGCAAGTTCAGACCTTCCTGGAAAAAATTTTGCAACAGCTCCGTCTTCTCCTGAAAACGTAGTTTTGTCAGAGCCAGCCCTGTTTGCTGGCAGGGCTGCTTTGGAGAAAGCTGAGCCCGTGAGTTTGGCTCCATTAGGTTGCAGATGGAGTTGGTGGATTTCTGGTCCAGCTCTCTTTTTGTTGCAGGGGGTATTTGCAGCCTGAAGGCAGGAAGGAGACTCCTCTGTCGTCCCAGCCCCTGGCCATGGGTGTTTGGCTGTGTTTATCCAACTTGAGCCTTGCAGGGTGGGCAGAGGATCAGAGAAAGTGCTGGATGGTCCTCAGGCACGGACCTGCCTCTTGGAAGGGTGAAGAGGAGGTCTAAGGGAGAAGAAATTCCCCTGCTGGCTTTGGCAGGAGCTAACAGTGCTGTGCCAGCGGGGTCATGAGGATGCTGGGGGATTTCTTTTGCTTTGGGTAGTGCGGCTGTTGAAAAAATGCTTTTAGAAATCCCTCTCGAACCTTTTGACAGGCTAGAAATAAGTCTTTTGCTGTTGGCTGTCTATGGGTGGCTCTGGGGATGTCTTTTCTGGGCTTGTTCCCACACACATGTAAAGTTTGGCAGTTTGTTGTCTGGCTCTTGGTGGCAAGAAGGGAAATATCCCATGCTGTCCCTTCCTCATCTCTTTGCTCTGCCTTTATCCATGCTGCTCAACCCTGAAGTTTTGGGCAGGGCCACTCTCAAATATCCCTGGTTTCCCCCCTTGGATCCTCTCAAGTGGAGCTCTCTGGAAGTGCCTTGCCCAGAGCTGGACCTGCGTGAGCTGGAGGAGGATGCAGAGGTGTGATCTCACCTCCTGCCAGCCCGCTTGCTGTGAGGCTGGGCTGCTCCACAGCTTCTGGCTGAGGGGAGAGGTTGTGCAGAGGGATTTGAGGGGCTGGAAGCAGGGCTGAAAATTCGCTTTAATGTGATGGCAAAGCAGGGGAGGGTGGATAGCTGTTCCCTGAGAGGTGGGATTGCTGCACGCCTGCCCAGAGCAGACAGGATGTGACTGCAAACGCTAATTCGAGCCCGGGCTGGCAAAGCTAAATAAAGCAGCAGGGCACTCCAGGCAATTAATTAATGGGTGATTATTCCAGGGCCCTTCAGCTGAGCCACAAAGCCTCCTGGCCTAAGGCAGAGTTAGCCCGGGGAGCTCTGCATTGCCGGGAGCACTCAGAGTGGGGTGTTCAGGTAGGAAAGGGGAGCATCTCTGCAAAGCAATGCTGTCCCTTTTCTCGGTGGTTTGGGGCTGGTGGGGTCTCCCCTGCCTCTGCTTGAGGTGTCAGCACCCCCCGTGCTTGTTTGGGCACTGTCATGCCCCCACAGAGGTGGCTTTGGTTTTGGTTGGGCGTTTTTGGGGAGACTGAAGTCCTGAGCAGCCTGTGGGGCTGGGTTAGAGCAGGCACTGACAGAGTGAGACTGTGACAGTGACAGAGGGAGACTGAGACCAAAATCACCTCCTGTGAGTTTTGTGGGATGGATGCATGTCGGAACCCAGGACACCTCTCCAGCTGCCCTGGATGGTCCGGGACCCCGGCAGGGGGTCCTGGGACCCTGGCACAAAGACAAAAATATCAGTGCCTTCGATTTTAGCCCATGGGAGAAATTGCCAACATTATATGAAGAATTACAAGTCACAAGTGTGTGAATAGGGTAACAATTAGCTTATTACCGGGTGATAATGTAGAATTTTGGGGTTCATAAAGGAGGTTCAAGAAGCAAGATGGAGGGATTTGGGTGTGTCCCTGTCCTTCTCCTCCTCCTTCTTGTCCTCCATCTTCTGCTGTGATGGTGGCACATTTGGAGTGGTTTAGTGTAGAGTTGCACTGTCTAACATAGGTGATAGGTATTGCTATATTATTATAAACATATTTCACGTAACATTTTGTATAAAAGATTATGACCACCCTTGAGCTGGTCAGTGTTAGCCACATTCAGTGCTGTAGCTAGCACCCACACCAGGTGAGAAAGAGTGTATGCAGATAAGAGACAATAAACAACTTCTGAGAAAGAAACCGACGCATCCTGCCTCTCTTCTGGCACCGGGGCTCGGGAGAAGGACTTTGACAACATTCTCAGAGGGTTATCAGCCCGGGAACTGAGAGATGCACATCCCTGCTGTGTCCCCATAAGCAACTGGAGGTTCCTTGGCTGCCCTTTAAGCTCCTCCCAGCCTGCCATCATTTAAAGGCCAGAGCAGGCTGGTCTGGTTGAAGATGCCCCTGCTCATGGCAGAGGAATTGGACTAGATGGCCTTAAAAGATCCCTCCCAACCCAGTCCATTCTGTGATTCCGTGATTTGGTTGCTAAATCCACCTTTAATTCAAGATGCAACAACGTTCTGCTTTATCAGCGGCTCTGATGCATGAGCTGCCCCAGTCCCACAGCAATGCAGTGGGGGGCCACATCTCCCTAAAATGAGTTTAATCTTAATTTATAAGAGATGTATTTTAAAAGAAACTTGAGTTTTTCAAAATAGCATAAGACTTTTTAGCTTCTAACTGCGAAGTTTTTAAGGTGTTTGGTTTTATAGTGTAACAAAACATCAAAGCTCTGCTAAATTATTAAACTTAAAAATATGAAAATATGCATGTTAAAACCACTAAAAATATTTTTTAAAAAATTTAAAAATCTAAAAAATCGTCATGACATCAGAGACACCATTAATGTGTCTCCCCTTTGCTTGCACAGAAAGATGCCACCACAGATGGCTGAGAAGCATCTGCATGCAGGGGAGGAGGGGAAGGGAGGGATGCTCCCTGAACATCCGTGGTTAATCAGCCCTGGCCTTTCACCCCTGGGGTAGCTGGAGGCTGGTGGGCCCTGATGGGTTGTGGCGAGCTGTTGTGAGTAGGACCTGCTACACTCATGTTTGTGTGGCTTTTTGCTTCAGGGTTGTGTTGTGCTGTGTTTTGCTCAGCAGCTGAGAACTGGCAGGCATTTTAAGGAGTGGGACCAGAGATGTTCTGGGTTGGATTGCCTTAAGCAAGCACTTGCAGAGAGGTTAGGAGAGGGATCCCTAGGGTGGGAATGCAAGGTGTGCTGCAGCTGGGCTCTTGGGAAGGGGCTGCAGGGGGAAGCCTGTGGGTGAGAGCTGCTCAGGCACTGCTTCTTCTGTATCTCCATCACCTGCAAAAGCTTGTCTGGGGGAAGTGCAGCCACGGAAGTGTCCTTTCCCAGAGGATTATTCCCTTATCCCAGCAAAAGAGAGCTTTACAGGATTGTTTTCCTATTGATTTTGAAGGCTGGCTGTTGGACTCATGGGTCCTGGTAATAAAAGCAGCAGTGCCTGTGAAGGCAGGGATGTTTCATGGCAGCGTCCAGATAATTCCACTTGCAGCCTCACACATCCAAGTTCTCCTGCCACAGCTGCCGTGTGACACCCAGAGTGGCTGCTGTGTGACCCCCAGAGTGGCTGTGTGACCCCCAGAGTGGCTGCTGTGTGACCCCCAGAGTGGCTGTGTGACCCCCAGAGTGGCTGTGACCCCCAGAGTGGCTGTGTGACCCCCAGAGTGGCTGTGTGACCCCCAGAGTGGCTGTGTGAATCTGGAGGCAGAATTCTCAGCCTGGAGTGAGATTTGCTGGCTCTCACCTCTCCGATCCCTCCTCAGTGGATAAATCCCAGTGCTGACCCTGTGAATTCCAGCTCTGGGTTGGTGCTGGGAACGTGTCCTGGTGGTTATGGGGATGATGGTGCCCATCTCTGTCAGGGCTGGAGAAGGCACATCCTGGTGAGGCTGTTGGGAAAAAGGTGGGAGCAGATGGCAGAGAGGGAACACTTTCCCTGGTTTGGGTGATAGCTGCCTTGCTGCCAGCCTCTGCAGGGCTTTGCTGGCACAAGAAATGCCATCAGGGCTGTCCTGGGCTGAGCCACAGCTGTCAACATCTGCACAGAGGAGCATCAGGCAGAGGCTGGTGTGGTGCCCTCCCCCAGAGATGCCATCCTGAGTGAAGTGTTCCAGCCCAGGGGTTCTGGCTCCCTGCTACTGCAGAGGTGCTTGGCTCTGCAGGACTTCTCCTTTGCAAGCAGGGGAACATCCTCCTTCTAATCCAGCAGGTAATGAAACTGTTCCTGGAAAAAACCCATGCATTCCTCCATGGTTATAAACACGTTTCTGAGTCACAGCTACTCAGTCCCAATTTGAAATTTAGCCAGAGCACTCTGTAGATGGTTCTCATTTGATCTTTCTTTTTTTTACATTTTTTTTTTTTCATCTCAGCATAGCTATATTTAAAAAATAAATCAGGATGCCAAAAGCCACTTTCTAAGATGAGTGCAGTCCATCACACCTCTTGAGAATATCAGTCATGGAAGGGGAGCCTGTCCTCCCTCTCCAGACCCTGCATTAAAGTCATAGGATGGTCTAGGTTTGAAGGCACCTTGAAGATCATTTTCTCCAACCCCCCTGCTGTGGGCAGGGACACCTTCCCCTAGACCAGGTTATTCTAAGATCCATCCAACCTGGCCTTGAACATTTCCGGGGATGGGACAGCCACAGCTTCTCTGGTCACCCTGTGCCAGTGTCTCCCATCCTCATAGTCAAGAATTTCTTCCCAATATCCCGTCTATCCCTGCCCTCTGTCAGCTTGAAACCATTTCCCCTTGTCCTGTCACTGCAGGCCCTGGTCCAAAGTCCCTCCCCAGCTTTCCTGAGTCCCTTTAGGGACAGGAAGGGGCTCTAAACTCTCCCTGGAGCCTTCTCTTCTCCAGGCTGAACAACCCCAACTCTCAGCCTCGCCTCAGGGACTTGTTCCATGCCTGGTGCTCCCTCCAAGCTGAGGAGCAGCTCTGGCTTTCTGAGCAACCCGGTGCTTGGCAGAGAATGCTTTTAACACTATTTCCACCCCCTCTTTCTTTTTGTCTTTTTTCTTTCTTTTCTTTTTTTTTTTTCCTTTTGAAAATAATCTTTTCTTTTTCCTTCCCTTCCCTT
>VWYN01028496.1:234492-325034 GCA_013400075.1 Hippolais icterina
CCCCGCCCTCCCCCCGCCGCCTCGGTGCTGCCGCTTTGGCTCACCTGTGTGTTTTCTTCCAGGATGGCTCGCTTTGGGGAGGCAGTGGCCGGCAGGCTGGGCTCCGGAGATGGGGGCTCCGACCAGAACCGGAGCCGGCAAGGAGCTCCTGCCCCTGCGGGAGGGAGCCCGGGAACCTTCAAGCAAACCAAAGCGCAGAGAGCCCGGACTATGGCTCTGTACAACCCCATCCCCGTCCGGCAGAACTGCTTCACCGTCAACAGATCGCTCTTCCTCTTTGGGGAAGAGAACATAGTGAGGAAATACGCCAAGAAGCTCATCGACTGGCCATATCCTTTCTGCAGCCCCTGCGAGCCCCCACCTTTGCTGCCCGGATTTGCCTCGGTGGCCGCCCGGGACACGTGCGTGTGGCACTGGCGGGCAGGTAAGGTGTGCGGAGAGGGGTGCCCCGGCCCCTGGGGATGCTCTCCTCGCCCTGTTGCTGCTTCCCCTTCTGTCCTCGGCTCCTTGCCTGCTCCTGGCAGCAGCTCAGCCCTTTCTCCCCGCCCGGGAGTCCCCCAGCCCCTCCTGAGGCTCGGATTCATTAGCCCCCTCCCCGTGCTGATAGGGACGGGTGCTGTGATCCCTGCGTGCTTTGGGATGCTCCGTGTGTGTGCCTGGGGACGTGGGGGGCAGTGGCCTTTTCTCTGTGCCTCCATGTCTTGTGGAGTTTTGTCACCCCACCCCGCCCGGAGCCACCTGGGAGCCGGTGAATCTCCAGTCCCTGCGGGGTGGTGGCTCTGTCCCCGCTGTGTGTGCCCTCTTTGCTGCAGATCACGCCTGGCAGGGGCACGGCTGTCCTGGCCCTGCGCCCCTCGGCCCCCCATGGTGGCTCTGGGAACTGGCTGCCCCCTCCCTGCGGCAGAGAGAAGGATGTTGGAAACCTCTGGCCATGCCCCACGGCCCTTTTTGGGGAGGCTGGCGTGGGGAGCCATGATTTTATCCCAGGGACCCCTCTCCTAGGGCAGGGTGGAGGGTGCAGATCTCTCCCACTCCTTCCCCTGTTCCTCCATGCTTTCATACCTCCCCACGCACCTCTCTCTCCTCCCACCCTCCCTGTGGGGGCCCCTGGGCGCCTTGGCTGCTGCCCAGCACCACAGCTCTCAGCCCCACACCAACCTGGGCTCGGTGCCTGCTGCCCCCTGAGACACCTCCTGGCCTTTGCCCCCGCAGAGGATCTGAGCCTGAAAACTTCAGCGTGGCCATGCTTTGGCTGTAGGAGCCTCCCCGTGCCGTGTTCTGCAGCAGTGATTCCATGCAGCTCCTGCTGCTGCTGCTTTCCTCTCCCTGCAACTTGTTGGTTGAGTTCCCGGCTCCTCTGGTGGGCACGGGAGAGCTTTCCCTGGTGCCAGGCAGCAATGCCTCGGTTTGGTGCAACAGGTACCTCGAGAGAAAGCCTCTGGTGAGGCCCAGGGGTGCAGAGCGTGGCGGGGGAATTGTCCCTTTGCAGCTCCCACACGTCAGGCCGAGCCTCTGCCGAGCAGGACCCGGTCCTGCCTGGGTAGCTGTGACATCTCCAGGCTTGAGGGGCTGACCTGGGCGTGAAGGGCTGGCTTGGAGGGGCTGAATTCCCCGTGGCATCCCTGAACCTGCCCCTCCTGGCAGTGCCCACGGCGCGGGTGGCTGCAAGAGCGCCGGCGCGGTGGTGAGCTCGGGGACGCGGCGGCTCAGCGCGGAGCCCGGCAGGGCAGCGGCCGGGCCGGCTGCCTGCTCTTCCAGAATATGCCAAATTATTCATGTGCCTTTCCAGCGTAGTGTGGGAGGGCTCTCGCCCCTCCGGCTTTTGTTGGGAGCCAGAAGGAGCTGGGGTGCTCCCGGCGTGGGCTGGGGTCCCGTGCCGGCGTGATGTCTCATCTCCAGGCAGCCGCTGTCTCCTAGAGACTGGAGCTCCACCACCACGCGAGCAGAACTCCCCAGCATTATTCTCCCCTGGAATTTGCAATGCATGAGGGAGATGGGCTCATTTTATATATTTTTTTTTCCAGAAGTAAGTGACATATTCCCATGTGAGTGCTGGGAACAGGCATGCTCCAGGTGCGGGAGCTCAGCGTTCCTGCCTATCCCCCGCCCGGCTGCCATCTCTTTCCGAGAAAAACGCATCCGCCCTGGATGTTTCTCTGCACCACTGGAGTTTTGAGGGCTTGGGAATGGGCAAGGCCTTTTGGTGATGAGTTTGGTTAGCTTGGCCAGGCCGGTTGTTCCCATCCTTGTAGTTTTAGCCTGGCACAGGCAGCTGGTGCCTTTTGGTAGGGCCAGGAAAACCATGTGAGCACCACAGCTGCCTGGCCTGCAGCCCATGGCATCGCTCCTGGGCGAGGGTATTTTGGGGAGGAGAGCGTTGGATCTTGGCCATAGTCAGTAGGAGCTGCTGGCCTTGGCAGGGTGATGGGCCAGTCCTGGTGCTGTGGGTCAGGGTGGGCACAGCACTGAGGAAAGCCAAAGGGGCTGTAGAGGAGCGCAGGATGGAGTGGAGGCTCTTCTTCATCCAGCTCTGGTTGACTAGGTAATAGGGCTAAAAATATCTGGTGATTCAGGCCTGGATATCTGCTGGGTAACTGTGTAATTATAACCAGCAGCCTCTGCAGTTTGGCTTCCCAGTGTAAATAGGGATGATGCATGGAGGAGAAGGAGGAGAAATACGAGCCACTGGGATTGGGATGCAGCTCCATGGGAGGCAAGTCTTTGCTGAGCTCCTCGCTGGAAAGCTCAGTGTGTTGCCTACACTGGAGCTGCTCTTTTAAAACCCGTCCTGCCCAAACCATGGGGCAGCTGCTGTTTTGGCTGTAGGAACATCTACTTCTCTTCTCCTTGGGAAGCGCAGCCTTGTCCTGCTGCCTGCTCTCCTCCTGCTGATGGCCAGGCCTTTCACCCTGATTTCATTTGTTTGGCTGCCTGGAAGGCTCCAATTCAGTTAGTACACGAGATGGGCTGCAGCTCATCTATATCTGCTCCGTTCCTCATCCGCTTAATCACATTTGACCTGGATAAGATCCCTCTCCCGCCCCAGGAAGGCCAGATGACATTGTGTGGCTCTGGCTGTGTCCCCAAGGACAGCATCTGGCTGCAGGCTGTCCACTGCACCTACCCCAGTGTGGCAGGGAAGGAGGATGTCCGTCAGGACCTTGCTGTTCCCTGTGGTGAGGGATTTCACCTATCTTGGCCCCTTTGAGGACCAAATCTGGCCTTGGTCTGGCCTAGAGCAGCTGGAGTGCCCTCAGAGCCCCGGGGCACACCCCCATCCCCACAGTCAGGGGGATTTTGCTCCACGGGAAGCACACCCGTGAGTGGCTGAACTGTTTTGCTCAGCATGACTCTCACTGTGACCTGCTGCTGCGTGGGCAGTGTCCCTCGGGGACCCTGGTGATGTCACTCCCCACTTGGCCCAGCATCTCCTGCACCTTGGCTTGTCCCCAGCCAAGATTCCAGCAGGTCTCACCTTCCCAAGGGAAGAGCCTGCGCCATGTTGTGCTGTCCTTGGGCAGCTCCATTCTTGCACTCCCCAGGAACATTTCCCCCTTCCCTCCTGCTCCCATCCTGTTTTCTGTGCCCTCCATTCATCAGATTTTAGAAGGGTTTTTTTTTGGGAGGGGCGAGTAGGTGTAATGGCAGGTCCATCTTTTTGACAGCCAGGGAGAGCGAGGCTGCCTGTCAGATGGTGAATTTAAACAGAGGCAGCTGTTGTCATGGTGATGCCAAGTTGCATCCTGTTGCTGTGGCAACCAAAGTTAAAAAACTGATGTTAAGGCAGGAAAATCACATGATGTGGTCCTTTTTTGTTTAAAAAAAAAAAAAAAAAAAAAAAGGAGGAGGAGAGGAGAGAGAGATTTGATTTCCAGGGTGAGGTGGGGGAGAAGGAGACGCTTCTCCATGGAGCTGTTTGCACGTGGCAGGCAGGCATCCCACATCCCGCATCCCGCATCCCTACGGGAGCGGCAGCAGTGTGGGCAGCTCTGCCCCGTTGGACTCCTGGCTGCCACTGCCTTCGGTTTAACCCCTGAAGGAAACAAAACCACTGCATTTTGGAGCTGTGGCTGCAGAGAGAGAGAGTGGCCTCCCGTGTCCATGCAGGGTGATTGAGGCAGGCTGGGTGCTCCAGGGCACAGCCCAAGCCCAGGTTCACTCTCCCGAGCCTCTGTGCAGCAGGCACGCAGCAGCTGGCTCACGTTCAAAGCGGGAGGATTTGGGGTCTGGATGTCACTTTCTGCCAACCCCCATCCCAGCATGGATGAGCTGGGAGCACTGGAGGGCAGCACACGGGGATGGAGACAGCCAAGAGGGGCCACAACTCTGTGGGATAGTCTTATGAGCAGAGGGAAATCCCTCATGTCCTCAGGGACAAGCCGGGGAGGTACTGTGGGGATGGGGAATCCCAGAGTTGAATCAGGGCCACTCACAGGCTTTGCTCTACTTGGCACTGCTGTTTTTTCTTGGAAACCAAAAACCCCACTTGCCCAGAGAGGTTGTGGACTCCCTGGAGTTGTTCAAGATCTGGTGTGATGGGGCTCTGAGCAACCTGGTCTAGTGGAAGGTGTCCCTGCCGATGGCAGGGGATTGGAACCAGGCGACATTTACTGTCCCTTCCAACCCAAACCATGCCACGATTCTGTGAAAGCAGCCTTGGAGAGAAGGTACTGTGTTTCCTGCTGGGGTGTGGAGCTGAGAGGAGGAGGATTGGGACATCCTAAGGGTGGATGCTGAAGACATGGATCTTTTGTCCTGTTGTGCCATGTCTGTCTGTGTGGAACAGGCAGCAGTGCTGGGATTGGGACCAGCAAGATGAAGTCCACAGGTGTAGGAACTGAGGCTTTTTCTCATTGACATCTGAGGAGCAGGAAAAGCCCCTCAGAGCAGCAGGTTCCCAGGGAGGCATGAGGAGAGGTGAGAAATAGAGACAGGAGATGTTGGAACCTGGATGATGCAGGCATTGATGGGTTTAAGTTGCTCCTGCTCTTTTGATGGCACTGGAAGGTAGGATCCCCAAGACCCACTTGGCCTCCCTCCTCTGGCTCCTCTGCTCCTTCAAACAGGAGTGGAGAGAAGGGACTGGGAAGGGGTGGGATGGAGGGCAGCCCTCCATAGCTCCTGTTCTTGCCTGCATTTGGGGAGGGATTTATCTTGTCCCCAGCCTCCTGCAGAGATTGTGTCAACATCCCTTCAGCACCATAAACCCATCTCCAGGGACTGGAGCTGGGCTCACTCCCTGCCTTAGCTAGATGGGTGTTCTGAGTGGGCTGGTTTGGGATTCTGGCTGGCGAGGAAGGTGAAGAGAGAGGAAGATCACAGCTGGAAGATCTCCTGGTGGCTGGACATCTCCCTGACAGACCCACCGAGGGACTCCAGCTCCAGGCACGGGGTTAGCCCACAGTGGATGGGCTAACAGTCCTCTTGTATCCAGGAGGTCCGGGGGATGCCCCCATGGCCTGGGGTCGCTGTCCCCACCCCAAAGGCACGGGCAGGGAGGCGTGGAGCTGCAGGTGTGGCGTGCACAGGGATCGGCCGAGTTGCTAAGGAAACAAGTCAACGGTGCAGGGGAGAGAGCATTGGGTAAAGGAGATAAATCAATAAGAAAACCTATTTTTATCGGCTCCCTAATGATCCTCCAGGAGAAGCCAGACGGAAGAGGAGGAGGAGAAGGCTGGAGAGAGATGGGCTCTCATTACTGGGCCTGGAGGGAGGGGAGGGCTACTCTGCATTTTGGGTGGCTGAGAGGTTGTGTAATTATTCATCTGATGTGGGAGAAAACAAAGTGCTGATAGAGGATTGTCCGGTGGGCTCCAGCCCTGACTGGGAGGGTGCTTGCTTGGCAGAAGTTAAGAATGAGGATAAAATATCCCTCAGTTCAGCCAGATGTTCCTGCTGTCCCTTGGGAGGTTCTTTTCCTCTTGGTCCTTCAAAATCTGGCACAGCTGGAGCTCTGGGGGCTGGTTTGCATAGGGCTGACGTTTCACACAGCTCTGGATGTGATAACCCAGGCTCAGCTCCTTGAGAATCTGGGCCAGTGGGGTTTGGGGAGTCACTTTTGGAAGTGACCTCGTGCTTAGGTCAGTGCTTTGGGGAGCGATTGGGGTTTGGGGAGCCCTTTTAGGCTCAGCCAGGCTGAGGCTCTGAGCACCCTGGCCTAGCGGGAGGCGTCCCTGCCCGTGACAGGTTGGAGTGAGATGGCCTTTAAGGTCCCTTCCAACTCCAACCATTCCTCGATTCGGTGAGATCTGTTCACCCACTTGCTGGGGGTGGAGCAGAAACGTGGTCCTGTGCAGGGGTGTGACAGATGTGCACTGTCCTCGTGCTTTGAACTAGATGTTGAGGCCAGGTGGTCCTGAGCCCCCCCGGCGCTTCTGGGCAGGGCTGCGGGTGGGTTTTCCCACTCATGCGTCTCTCCCGCGGGAACAGCGGCTATGGCGGGGAGCGGTGCGGGATGCTGGGCGGGCTGAGCCGCGCAGGGACGGACAGACGGACTCCCCGCGCCGTTCCCACACTTCTCATCTAGGCAAATGTGCCTGGTGCCTGGGGAGCTGCTGCCCCGCCCCACTAACACGCTGTTTGTCTCTGAAGCCGGTGCTAATTGCTCGCAGACTTTGAGGAAAATGATACAAAAAGATCCCGAATAGGCTGGTGGCGCGGGGCCAAGCGCCGCGGCCGGCTGGAGCGTGCGGCCAGGGGTGGGAAGCAGGGAGGGGATGTGGGCTTTGCCGGAGCCATGCCGTGAAATATTCACTTGTGTTGAGCCTCAGTGGAAAACTTTCGGAGTCTGGCCCCCCTTCCCAGGCTGCTGCTGCTCCGTGCCTGGCTGGCAGCGAGGTCTGAGCCAGCAGCAGGGAGCCCTGCAGCCTCTCTCTTTGGGTTTGCCTCTAACTTAGCAACCATTAATTTCACTGAGTGGCCTTTTAAATGCCCTGGATGTATCTTTCCTGGCTCTTCTTCCTACCAGGTTAAATCCATCCCAGCTCCCGCGGGCTCTCCTTGGCTGCCTCTCCTGGCCGTCTCTCTGGGGACCTGTTTCCATGCCCATCCCTGCTCCTGCCTTGCCAGCGTGCCCAGCATCACTGCTGCCAGGGTCACGTCACGCTTTCCCATTTTCCTGGGACACTGGAGTGTCTTCTCTTGCCTGTGGGCTCAGGGCCCCTGGTGGAAAGCATTTCACTGGAGTTAGTGGCCGAAAGATGAGGTTAGAAAAGACAAAATCACCCTTTTTCCCAGGACTGATGGGACGGGTGTTGGACACCTCCTTGCCTGAAACATGTCAGCCTGAAGGTGTTAGGTCTGGAGAAGCCTGCTGTGGTGGGGATGGGCTTAGCCAGCTTGGGGTGCTGAGAGTGTGGATGATTCCTTCATGGGCAAATCCATCCCAGGTGGGATCACATCCCCTTTTCCACAGACACAAGCTTTGGGAAGGTGGCAGTCCTCTGCCTGGGTGGCTGCTGGTGCCAATGGTGACAGTAAAAGAGCTGTTTTGGCACAGAGGGGATGGAATCAGGGGTGTGCTGCCTGCTGCTGTATCGCTCCACATTTAGTTATTGAGGGCAACAGGGCTTTTATTGTGAAGAATTGGGAAAGATGGATGGGAAGCTGGAAAGATATGGCCATCCTGTCATTTGGAAGTGCTTTGTTTTCAGAGCTCGGCAGTGGGCCAGGCAGGAGAGAGCTCCGTGTCCCTGCCTCAATCCCATGAATCAAAAGGCTGGAGGAAGCTGAGTTTGGGGTGCTCTCCTGGGCGTCAACCTGCCCGTTCCTTCCTCAGCTCCTCAGACACCAGCATCTTCTGCCACTTGTCCTGGCTCAGGGTGGCTCCTGGAGAAGGGTTGTGTAAGACCTAGACATGGATGTAGGATTTAGGATTGCTCAGAAGGGTCCAAGCAAGGATCCTGTTGACAAGGTGCTGCTGCCCCTTGGGGTCTTGCTGGGGTGTGGCTGAGCTGGGATAGCTGCACAGGGAGTTTCCACCCTGCCTGAACTGAAGCTCAGACCCAGGTGCCATCAGTGCCTCGAGCTGCAAATGCTCAGCCAAGTGCTCTGCAGCTCCCAGTGCCACCTGGGCTCACTCTGCTGCCCACAGGGTGCTGGGCAAGGCCACAAGGTGGATCAATCCAGGTCAGATCCCCAGGACTGGCAAGGGATGCTCCATCCTCCTCAGGCTGTGCAGGTGCTTCCTCCCATGGGGTTTTAGGACAAGAGCTGCCAAGCTGTGATACCTTGTGACACCTTCCCCTGTCCAAGCCCCATCTCCTGCTGATTTGTGATGGAAAAGAGAAGGAAAGCAGGGACATGTCAGCCCTGGCCAGCAGGGAGAGCCTCTGTGATGCTGCCAATGACCATGCCAAACCTTCGTGCAGCCAAAACCCAGCCTGGTTGTCCCGCTTCAAACCTTGCGTCCACCTTCTGGGCTCCTTGCTCTCTCTCCCACGGGAGTTTTCATCCCAACAAAGACCACTGGTGGATGTCCTGTGAGCTCGGGGAGGAGGTGATGAGGCCCAGCAGGTCTGCAGGGAGGAAGGTCTTGGGGGGCTCTCAACTCTCTCATCTCCCAGCACCACCAAGGTGGGTGTCACCCTCCTGCCTGTGAGCAGCATGTGTGGGTGTTCCCAAGGGAAAACAGCAGCAGTGGCTGGGCAGGGGAAACCAGGGGTGGGCTGGAGGGTTGGGAGTGTCACCCACCTCTGCTCTGCTCCTTAACTCCCCTCCACTCCCTTCGAGTACATGATCCTGGCGACCATCATTGCCAACTGCATCGTGCTGGCCCTGGAGCAGCACCTCCCCGAGGACGACAAGACGCCCATGTCACGGAGATTGGTGAGTACCCCGTGCCCATCCCTCTCTGCCCTGCACGGGGGGGCTGGGGGCTGAGCCAAGGGCAGCCACCCAATCCTACCAGGCAATTTCTTCTGATTTTGGGGTGGCCAGACAGGAGGTTTCCTCTGGGACTAGCTCCTCCAGCCTTCCCGGGGCTGCTGTAACATATCCCTTCTCTATGGAAAGGGTTCAGGAAGTTTAAGCCCCTTAAAAAGGGGTAGGGAAGGACTGGGCAACCTGAGTCATAGCCACTCTCTTTTTATTTCTGAGGTTGCTGCTGGCTGAGAAAGGGCTGGGAAAGCTCCCAAAGGAGATGATGGGTCTGGGGGAGATGGGATGGGACAGGAGTTGGGTCAATGCGGAATGCCTGCTGCTGTGTTTACTCAGTCTCCCCCTCTCACTGGGTCACTGATTTCACTCTGGCAGGAGAAGACAGAGCCCTACTTCATTGGGATTTTCTGCTTCGAGGCTGGGATTAAGATCGTGGCCCTGGGGTTCGTTTTCCACAAGGGCTCATACCTGCGCAATGGCTGGAACGTCATGGACTTCATCGTGGTCCTCAGCGGGTGAGCCAGGGGCTGTGGGGCCACTGGTGGGGTTGGTTGGGCTTGAGGGCTCATCCACGACACGAGCTCCAGGACACGGGGAAAGCCCCTGGTTTGCTGTTGTCAGTGGTGTTGTCCTGATGAGGGAGGGAGGATGGCTCCCTGGAGGTGCTGGAGGTGCTGTGTTGGCTTTGCTGTGGACACTGATGGTGGGACGAGGTTCCCTGTAGTAGGGCTGGCTCTGGGGCCACCACGTCCAGCTTTCTTCACCTGGTGGCCTGTCACCCACCTGAATACAAGGCAAGGTGAGGACAAGGTGGTGGCATGACCTGATAAGCAACTGGATGTGATCTGGGAGAGATTCTGGTCAAACCCTACACAGAGAAGGGGAAAATCTCTTCTCCTCTTGCCTCCCCAAGAACTTTCCAGGCTTGCCCTGGTGCTGGAGGTTTGGGAATGAGGTCTGGGTAGGGTCGCATTCCGAGCCGACGCTGCTCATCATGCCAGCATGCAGCAGTGGTGCTTCCCTGGGTAGCACACAGAGCTTCACAGCTGCTGCTTGTGTGACTGGTGGTGTCACCTGCCAGGGACATGGCCCAGATTTGAGTCCTGCTTGCAGTGTGCTGGGCTGTCCTGGTGACACAGAAACGAGCAGGGGCATTTGGGCTTGTGTCAGCCAACGCTGGCAGTCAGCTTGTGCCAAAGCCCCCCAGGGTGACCCCTGGGCCCCTCTCTCTGTGGAGGGCAGGTGGTGCCTGGACTGTGGCAATTTCTTTTTGCCTGCTGATGGAAATGTCACGCTCAGAGGAGCTGGTTTGATGTGTACAAACAGATGGTGCCCGTGGGTCTGAGGGCTCCGTGAGCTTTGCTGGGTGCAGAGCAGCTGCAGGGAAACTGAGGCATGGGAACCAGGCAGGGTGCCTGGGGTCTCCACAGAGCTTCCTGCTGCACACTCCTGACTCTTTGCTTGCAGGGTGGTGACACCACGTGGCATGCGACACCTGGTTGGGCGTTTGGAGGAGGAAGGGGAATGCTGAGCCTGCTTCTGCTGGGGTGTGGTGGTGGGTGCTGCTTGTCCGTGGTGGAGAGGTGCAGGTTGGAACTGTGCACGAGAGGAGGCTTGAGGAGAGTGTGGCTGGGGACATTTTGACTCCCTTGGTCCAGTGGGGACCTGGCTGGCCTTGCTGCGGGGTGGGACCATGTCATGTGGGAATGGAGGGTGTGCTGGTGGTGGGTGATGCCTCTGATGGGCAGCAAACAGGTGGCCTGTGGGAGGTGCAGCCCTCGCAGGGGAGGCTGCTTCTCTCCCACACCTGCAGAGGGTCTCATGGAGAGGGTTCTGTGGCTCCTGGGCTGGGCAAAGGGGCTCACATCCCTGGGGACAGGTGCTCACACCTCTGGGGACTGCATGAGACACATGTCGATAGCAACAAGAAGGGCTCTTGGCCCCACTGGGCTGAATGTGCGTGAGGCAGCCGGGGGGCTGGGAAACGCCCATCACCTGTGTCCCCACCTGGGCATCCTTTGGGACACGGGCCAAGGGGCAGCCTGGGGCCAGGAGGAGGGGCTCAGCAGGCACCTCTTCCTGCCCTCCTCATGGCTCTGGGCTCGCTGCTGTGAGGGAGCCGGTGCTGAGTCAGCGCTCAGCAATAACTCACTCGCAGAAGCCTCGGCAGCTCCTCTCGGTGCCGGGCTGAGCCAGGCCCCGTGCCAGGGAATCAATGGCCCATGAAGGGCTGCGAGCACCGCACTGGCCACCCTGACAGGAGGTCACCCACGTCCCCCCCAGGGCTGCCAGTCATGGGTGCAGCCCTCCAGCATCTGCTTCCCCACCATTCCCCCTCCTGGGATCCTGATGTTTGCTCCAGCAGAGTGGAACCCTGCTCCAGGAATGCCCCTTCACCTGCTGGCTTTGCCCCAGTGGTGCCTGCTGGTGTGGCCTTGCCGAGCTGTTGGGACAAAATCTATCGTGTGGTGGGTGGAGGAGGCAACCCGTGGATTTTCGTCCTGGGCTGGTTTTGGGGTCACTGGGATCAGCTGCAGCAGGGCACAGGCTCCTCGGCACTGCTCAGCTCTTGCTTTCACCCCGCGGTGCTGCCAGAGCTGCTGCTCCCCGGTGCCACGGCTGCGCTTCCCAGGCAGGAAACTCTCGCCTGTTTAATCTGCTGAATTATTGGCAAATTCCTGCAGCAAAATAATCCTTGGCTGGCAAATGACTTGCAAACAGCTTGTGGGAGAAGGTTTGCACTTGGCGGCTCGTTCTGTGCCAGTTGCGTAAGGCGCGCGGCGGAGCCCGCGCGGGGCTTCGGGATCGCCTTTGCGGGATCAGACTTCCTGCTTGATGAGTGTAAAAGTGTCTGGATGGAGATCTGTGACATTTAGTGGCCGTGGGGATCTTGTTTTGGCTTATCTAAAGGCTGTGACTGTGGTGGAGGGGGGGTTGTGGTCAGAAGCGTGGGGTGGTGCTTGTCTCAGGATGTGCTGGGTGGGTTTGGATGCTGGTGCATCCCATGATGGGCCAGAGAAAATATCCATGTGAGCAGGACCATCCCATCCCTGAGGGACCCAGAGGGAGCCAGCATCACACTCACTGGCCCTTGTCCTTCCAGTTGTGACACAGGGTATTACTACTCCTTTCTGGACTTATTTTTTGCCATGTGTCTGATGGGAGAGGTCCTTAGTGCAGGTCACAGACACCACGCTGGGATTTCCGTGAGCAGTGGGATTTTCTTCACCCTCTCCTTGCTGTAAAAAAGCCTAATGAGGGATTTCTCCCATGAGCAGCCTCCTGGGACCTTGTGCAGGAGTGGATGGCACTGACTAGGGCTCAACTGGTGTTTGCTTCTTCTGTCAATAAATCAAATATTTTTTTCATCTCAGTGGAAATCAACACCCACCTAAAACTCCCTGATGCTAAAGCTTCTACTGGGGAACTAATAGTCACATTTGTAAACCTGCTCTGTTTGTAACCTGTGGTTTCCAAATCATCATTGCTGCCTGAAAAAACAGCCTGTTCTCCCCTAGCTAAAAATAATTTTATATGAAAGTGTGCATAAAACACCTTTACTCGTTCTGAGGCAGAACCAGTGAGGGGAATATCTGCGTTTCCCCTGGGGTTTGGGGATGCTCACCTTGTCTCTGCATGAACCAGAGCCATATAGGTGCTGAGGCTGGACTTGGGAGCTGCTTGATGCACCAAAAAAGGGGAAAAATGGCTCAGGAATGGTCAGAAAGGGCAGAGAAAGGTTGGTGACCTCTTAATTGGTGGTTCTGAGAAAGTGAGGCTGAAAGAGCTTCAGCCACCAGCAACTGGAGCATGATCTCCCTGCTTCCTGGGTGCCATGAGGAATAGAGAACAAGGACCCTACAGCTCCTGCTTTGTCCTACACTCTACCTGATGGAATAGGAAGGGTTAAACTCTCTCTGCAAATATCCAGGTGGGTGTGTGCTTCACACACTGAGCATCATCAAAGCACTGTTTGCCTTTTTTTATAGCAGTAATACAATAACACATGAGAGGTGAAGGGGTGGAGGAGCACTGCTCACAATGGGGAAAAAAAATCCAAACGGGAATCAAAAAGGCCCTTGTGAAGTTTGTTCTGCTCAGGAGCTGGGGAAGCAGCCACGGTAAAAGCTGAATAAATACGCCAGGGTCACTAAAAGGAAGCTCTGCCATCGGGGTTTTTGGGAGGGTTTAATAACAGCCTCTACACCTGGGTGCCTTTTGTGGAGCCCTTGGGCACGGTGGTTTTCATTAAAGGGTTTTGTGGGGTGGAGCGTGGCCAAGGGAAAGCGGGAGTGAAGGATTGCTGGCGCTGCCTGCCATGCCCTTAGCAAACCCAGAGCCAGCCAGAGGGGCACCAGCCTGTGCTGGAGCTCTCCAAGTGCTGTCCCAAAATCCATCGTCCTCTCCCCACAGAGCCAAGCAGCAGCTGTGGGCCTGGTCCATCTCTCTGACCTCCCAGGGAAATCCTGAGCACACTTGTGCCCTGATTTCCTGCTGTGGCTGGTGGAAAGCAGGGCAGAATCATTCCAAGGAAGGTGTTCCCTGCTGTGCTGCAGGGCTGTGTGGTGAGCCCAGAAATGAGGAGGGCAGGTTGGTTTTTTTGCTCATTTTGATGCTGCCTGGATTTTGAGAGGACTGTCCAGGAAAGGTCCCTTTTCACGACCAGGGATGAAGCAAGGATGTTTTGCCCTCAGGCATTTACTGCACCTCTCACAACCCCAGTTCTGTGTGTTTGGGTGCTCTTTTCAGTCTTAGAGTTCCAGAGGTGGAAGGGGGATCCTTGAACAGGTGCTGGCAGCAGCTCTGTCTGGGAATGTTGTCGTGCTGCATGCCCTGGTGCTTTGGGGTGCTGTCCCCACAGGTGTCTGGCACACCACGCAGGTGTGAGAGCACACACCAGCACCCCTGGGCTGGAACAGGCTCTTCCCACACCTGCATTTCCCTAACCCAGGGAGTACGGTGCACACCCAGGCAAAGAAACTTGAGGGAACGGGGAAGATATCTGGAGAGCAAGTGTGGAATCAGAGCACAAGTGCAGCATCCTGACATGGTTATCCTGCTGCAAGGAGTGCTGTCCTATAGGGATAAAGCAGCAAAGAGACAAGCTCAGGTCCAAAAGCCCAGCAACACTTTGAGCACAGCAGACAAGACTTTTCCCTCCCTCTTTCCTTCTTTTTCTCTCACAAATGCTGACAGTATCCAACCTGATGCCTGCCCCCTCTCCCACCCCTTTCTTTCCCAGCTCTTTCCTTTCGGGACAATTAGTAAAATGTTTGGTTTTTCGTTCAGATGAATAATTAATTTCCTAGCTTGGTGAATGATTCATGTGCCATATGGCCCTGGGACGTGCCCGGCACCGGCACCTCACTCAAAGGGCAGTGCCGCTTCCCTGGCTGGGCCAGGGGACAGGGTGGTGATGTGGGAAAAGGCTTCCCGTTGCTGGAGGTGGGGTTGGAGATCCCTGGGCAGGCAGAAGTCGGGCTCTGGCTTTGGGGGAGAGAGGCACCCCGCCTTCTGCCCGCGCAGGATCCGGCGCGTGCCGCTCACACGATTCCCGGCCCCATCCCTCCCGGCTCCATCCTTCCCTGCCGGTTGGTTTCCTCAAGCCGCAGAGTGAGTCAGTCCCTCCCACGTGGCTGCCGGTCCCCGGGGGCACTGCCTCCCCTGCTAGGCACCCCAGGGGCTCCTGCTGCACCCCGACACCCTTGCAGAGCTCCTGGTCTGGGGGGATGTCCTCGCTGTGGGGGTAAAGCCTTGGGCTTCTTTGCACTTGCTCTGGGAGATGGGGTGAGGGGTATAAGCCTGGCCTGAGGGAAGGGGTGGTGGGTTGTTTCCTCCTCATCCTCACTGGGAAGGTGGAATCACACAGGTGGATGCTCTGGGGTCTCCTGCCCCTCCTTTGGCACGAGTTCAGGCAGGCTCTGCTGTGCTCCTTCCCTGCCTGTTCTCTGTTCCTCTTGTGGGGCCAGCGCTCCTGTCTGCTCTCACTGGCTTTAGGTTTCCATTTGGGTGTGCAAATGCAGTTTTATCAGCATCATCTCACCCTGCCAAATCCTGGGGATGGAGGCAGGAGGGAGATGTGGGGTTTGGCCAACCCACAGGGCCCACAACAGGGGATGCTCCCTCGTGCCCCAAATCCTGAGCACTTCTTCATGAAGGGGGTCATTTCACCCCCCAGATCAAAGGCTGGTAAAGGCAGATTTTGTCCTTCAGCCTCATCACACCGCTCAGGGAGTCGCTTGGGCCCACCCAGACCTCTCTGAACTGCTGGGAGGGGCAGAAGCAGGAGCTTTGCAGCAGCTCAATCCACCTGGGTCACAGCCCCAAAACCTAGAAAGAGCAAGTGAAGGTGATGCAGGTTTTGACGTTGCTCTGAACTGTGCCAAGGGCAGGACTTGGCCCTGGTGTCCCTGTCTCTTGGTGTCCCCATGGCTGTGCTCTGCTGTGGCATCCTCACAGTGGGTGACCTGACCCCGCTGGCCCTGCCTTGAGCCAGGATGGGACCCAAGAACCTCGAGAACATCCTGCTACACATGATGCTGCCTGCAGAGAGGGCAGGGATGAATTCACTCCATTGGTTCACCCCCAGAGCAGGGCAGGAACGGGGTGAATTCATCAGGTAACTCACTTTCTGTAAGCTGTTTGACCAGTCTATTAATTATGAAGTAGTCTCCCTCGTAGAGTCAGGTGGCAGTGCAAGCCTTCAGGGGCCTTTCCACTTAATTATAGATATTAATTTGCATGCCAGCCAGCACCCTGCCTGCCCCAGATTTTGGGCTGAGATCAGTCTGTCTCAGCCTATGCCTCTCTCCACCCAGCACAGCCTTTGCTGGGACAGTTTGTCTGCGTGAGCTTCAGCAGTGCTCCCTGAGGGGAATGCTTGAGAGGGGCTCAGTTTGGGGTCGGGAGGGGTGAATCGAGGGCCAGTTTGATAATTTGGGGTTCTCTGGTGTGAAGCTCTCTGCAGCGTGGCCTGAGCTGTGTGTGCTGTTCCTTAGGGCTGGGGGCTGCTGATGGGCTGGGGTGGGATGGGATGATGATGGGGATGGGAGCCCAGAAATGGGAGCACAGCCCCTGGCACGGGGGGCACGATGGGTGCCTGATGGGGTGGGGTGGGATGGGATGATGATGGGGATGGGAGCCCAGAAATGGGAGCACAGCCCCTGGCACGGGGGGCAGGATGGGTGTGCGCACTGGGATAGTGCCCAAATTCAGGGTTGACTTCGTGTGGGCAGGGCAATTGCACATCACTTGCACGGTCCCAAAGAGCAGGGAGTCCTTTAAAATGAGATTATCCTTGGGTTTTTTTTTTTCCTTCTTTTGACCCCGAGGGGAAGAGATGAAAAGGTGCAGGTCTTCAGCTGGAGGTGAGGGCGTGTGCTGTGCTCAGCTGCTGTGAGGGGGCTGAGCCAGGCTGTGCCGAGCCCCAAATTTGGCCTGCAGGTGTGGTGGCCCCAGCGGGAGCTCACCCTCCTCCCCGGAGCCTCTAAATAAATAAAATAAAATAATCATCCTGGTTGCAAACACAAAGCATTGGATTATTATTTTTTCACTCCCCTGAAAGAGTGTTTTTGTCTGCTGGTGATTGCTCACTATTCAATTATACTTAGGGGAATTAGCATATATTTCCCATCCTGCCTCCTCTCTCATTTGCATCCTTCCAAAAGCTCCTCTCTGCTCTTTTCTCCACCTGAAGTCTCTCTTCCCCCTTTCCTCTGAAGTAAAACTAACCCCTTTGCCTGGGTGACCTATAAAAACGCCTTCACTTTTTTTTTTCCCCCCTTCTTTTTTTCCTCCAGTACATATGATGAAAAGCATGAGATCACTGGGATTTTTATAGCCTAAATCTGGCAGCTTTTTTCAAATAACTTGGATGGTGAGATGTAATTTTAGTTTGGGTCCTTGCCTAAAAATAAAGAATAATTATTAGCACATCAGACGTGGATATTGTAAGTGATCGAAAGGGGTTTAAATTGTTTTACAGATACCAGAGCTGCTGCCCTGTGGCAGCACAAAGGTCTGTCACAGCCCGAGTCCCATCTCAGCGTCTGAGAGAAACCTTAGTTCAGAAACTGGAAGTTCTGGGTGATACAGTTTAAAAAAAAAAAAAAAAACAAAAAAAACCTAATAAAAAGCACGATTAGAAGGTTAATAAACAATTGACAGGTGAGATATGCTGAAGTCCGAAGCAGCGAGGTGTGTTCTGAGCGCTGGATTTCTAATTAGCAGTGATGTGACGGTGGTGTCTGTGCCTGCCAGCGAAGCCTGGTGATCCAGGAGAGGGGATGTGTGTCACTTCCAGCCACAGAAGGGCTTGGGAAAAGCAGCCAGGCTTTTCCCAGGCACTTTATGAGGTCTAAGGTTGGTTAGAGCTCTGGGCTGGGCTGGCTTGCTGGGAGCAGCTCCGGTGTGCAGCTCCCGGTGCCTCTGCCCTCCCCGGGAGCACGGCTTGCAGGAGGATGTGCGGGCACCTGTGTCACAGCAGAGGTCAGCTTTTTGTCACCGCTCGGGTGACAGGTCCGAGTGCAACCACCTCGGTGTGGTGACCTGTCCGAACCTCCTTCCCAGAGAGCTCGTGATGTCCCCTGTCCCCCAGCGAGGACAAGGAGCATGTCACCTTGCCACAGAGGAGTCCCATTCTTAGCAGCTAATTTAGAGCGCGGGGAAGGAGTGCCCTGAAATCGCCCGAGCCTTGCCTGGAGGCTCAGCGGGGGGCTCCGGAGCCCTTCAAACAAATCTGGGTCAGCCGAGGACTTTGCTCCCGGGCGCTGCTCCTGCCCCGGGGACGGGAGGTGTGCTGAGGCTGCCGGGGCTCCACCTCCATGGCTCCAGCCGTGGGGAGAGGAGAGAGCTGCCCATCCCAATCCCGCTCTGCTGCCGGGAGCGTTCCAGGCGGGCTGGCTTTGGCGAGCCCTCGGGAGAAGGGCTGGAGCCTGCATCCTGCCCGGGAGCATCCTGGAGGTGCTCGGCGCAGGCTGGGGCTGTTCCTGCCCCTTCGGGAGGCTGGTGGCGCTCCAGGGGCTGCGACATGGGGAGCAAAAGCTGAAGGAGGGTCTCGGAGTTTCCAGCACGACTTTGGCAGTGTGTCCGCTGTGCTGGCATTTTGGGAAGTGCCGAGGTACCCTGCTGTGGCTGGCAGGGTGTGTGGAAGGGCAGGAGGTGACGGGGATCTTCTCCCTCCCTCCCTGGCGCTGCCGAGTGGCCGTGCTTTATCATACTTATTGATTTTGATCTTACAACCAATTTAACAGCGCAGCTCTCCTCAGCCTCTGGGTGCTCCTGACTTAATTAAGTCCTTTTCCTGCTCTCCTTGTCAGTCCTGCGGGCAGCAGGGGCTGGGCACGGGCTGGGGCATGGAAACTGTGTGGAAAGGGCTCGGGGGAAAGGGAAAGTGCCAGCAAGGGTAAAAGATCCCTGTAAATATCAGGGACGAGCAGTGTGATACACAGGGAGTTGTGCTGGGGCCAGGCTGTGACCCCTTGGGCTGGGGCAGGGAGGAAGAGGAGACTGGGAAAAGAAGCTGGAACAACCCGGTTTGCAGATGTGAGAGCGTTTCTGCTGCCAGGGTATCCTAGGAAACCCAGCCGCCTTTCTGGAGGGACAGAATGGTACCTGCTGTACCTCAGGGAGAGGGTGAGAGAAAGAGTGCTAATTGCTCAGCACGCCAGAGAGCTGCTCTGGCCTGTAATTAGATGAATTAGTGGAACAATGACCCAATTTCCCTCGCTTTTTGGATTGCTGCAAACAACCCTGAGGTTGCTGCCTCCCTCTGTCCCGTTCTCCTCCCCATCCCCTCCTCTCCCACCCCCTGCTGCTCTCCTGCAACTTTGCTGCTCCTCACCCAGCACCTGGGGACCAAGCCAGGGTGGAAGGGGGTTATGCCAGCATCCCTGAGGTGCTGCATCCCCGTTCCCAGAGCAGGTGCAGAGGCCCTGAGCGTTTCCACTGCTGGACTCAGTGTGCACCAGCTCCCTCCTGCCCCAATTTGTTTTCCAGAGATGGGCTTGGAAAAAAAAAAAATCTTTGTGTTTCAAAAGAAAACCTCTGGAGTCCTTCCTATGCCTGCTGGTTTGCCTTCCAAGGTCATCAAACTTTCATTACTATAGATTTTGGAATGTATGTGAGGTTCTCAGCTCCTTCTCAGCAGTCCCAGAGGTGGGACTCTGAGGAAGCTCCGTGTGTGGAAAAAGCCAGGGCAGCTGCTGGCTGGAGGTGCTGCCAGAGGAGCACAGAGGGGAATGGCTCACATCTCTGAGGCACTGCTCTGGTCCACGTGCCACCTTCCTGGGAAGGAGGGTGAGCCCGTGCAGCCGGGATGAGTGAGGTGTCAGTGGTGTGGACACCCTAGATGGGATCCATGGGTGATGTGGGGCTGTCCCCAGCCATCCTGGGGTGTTGGGGGCACTGATGGGGGCTGCTGGGGCTGAGGAGGCCCTGCCTGGCTTTGTCTGGTCATAGTGGCCCATGAACTCGAGTGTGAGCATCAAACGAGGCTCCCTGACCTTTGGGAGGAGCTGAATCTCTGCACCTGCCCAGGGACCTGGTTTTCCTCGTGGCTTGGTGTGAGAACATGGCACTCAAGTGGCCAAGGGCTTTCCTTGGGATAACTCTGCTCTGTCCCTGTGTGCCCACAGCATCCTCGCCACGGCCGGGACACACTTCAACACCCACGTGGACCTGCGGACGCTGCGGGCCGTGCGCGTGCTCAGGCCCCTGAAGCTCGTCTCGGGCATTCCCAGTAAGTTGGGTGCTCCTGATCCTCCTCCCGGGGTGAGAGGGGTCCTTGTGCCACCTTATCCCACCTCTCCATCTAGTGGGAGCTGGAAGGTGGCAGCGCTTGGTGTCCCCGGGTGGCACTGTCCCCTGCCCAGCCTGCTCTGTGCCTGGCAGAGCCCGCTGGCAGCTCCTCTTCCCCAGCCAGAAGGCAGTGGGTGGATCCTTTCAGGACTGGGGTTTATTCAGGGGTGGTTTCTTGGTTTTTTTTCTTTTTTTTTCTTTTTTTCTTTTTGTTGCAAGATTTCATCTGTTGGCACTGGGATAAATAAAGAAACTAGGCTGCTGCTGGCACCAGTCCTCGTGTCCCTCCTGCCCTGGGCACTGGCAGGGCTGGATCTGTGCCTTGGGAGCAACAAGGGAGACAGAGTTGCACAAGCCATGTCCCACCAAGTCCAGATGGGACAAGGACAGGCAGGAGTTGGGGGCACATTGGAGTGAGGACCAGAAACAGCCTCTGCTGGAGCCTTGCTCTGCAGCTTGGCTCTCCCTCCCCTGCAATGGTGCTTTCCTCCAGGATCCTCCTGCCCAGAGGGATCCTCCAGGCTGTGCTGGCCTCTTGCATCCCTCTGTTGACTGTCCATCCTCTCTGCTCCCTGTCTTCCTGCTGCCAGAGTTGGGATGGGTGCGTCCCTGGAAGGGGGCTTGCATTGCTGTTCTGAGCCGTGCCCTCTCTTTCCTCTCCTAGGCTTGCAGATTGTCCTGAAATCCATCATGAAGGCCATGGTGCCTCTCCTCCAGATTGGCCTGCTGCTCTTTTTTGCTATCCTCATGTTTGCCATCATTGGCCTGGAGTTCTACAGTGGGAAGCTGCACCGAGCCTGCTACACAAATAATTCAGGTGGGGACAGGGCACCCTCCTCACATCCCACGGGCAGAGAAAAGCTGGGATGAGCTGTCCCTCACCTCTGCCTCCTCTGGCTCTCTGCTGTGTGCTCGCAGGTGAACTGGAGGAGCTGGACCCCCCCCATCCCTGCGGGGTGCAGGGTTGCCCCCCGGGCTACGAGTGCCGCGAGTGGATCGGTCCCAATGACGGGATCACGCAGTTCGACAACATCCTCTTCGCTGTGCTGACCGTCTTCCAGTGCATCACCATGGAAGGGTGGACCACAGTCCTGTACAACGTGAGTCCTGCTGCTCTCGGGGCTCTCTGGGCACCTGGGGGCGGGCAGCTGGGGGATAGAAGCTCAGAAGATCCGGAGCTTCCTTTGTGATGGGAATGGGGTTAATCCTTCCGGAGGGGTGTGCTCCATGCCTCCAGGCAAAGGGAGCTCTAAGGGCCTGGTCCTCATCTCTGACTCCTTGCAGAGAGCAAAATCTCGTGGGCATGTCCTGCAGTGATCCTCCTGCTTGAAAGCTGTCCCTGGGGAGGAATCCTTCCTTGCCTGCTCCTCCTGTGCTCCCCAGGGCAGCCCTGTGAGAGTGGACATGCTTTCTGGGCATTGCAGACTGGGCAGAGGATGTCTGGTGGCCTGGGAAAGCCTCAGAGATGGGCTCAGATGCCTTCCCTGGGGCAGGGACAGCGTTTCAGTGTCCAGCAGGGAGCTGGCATCTGTGTGCTGATGGAGCAGGGAGTGGCTGGGCTGAGTTCTTGTGGTTTGCAGCTGCTGGGAGCTGCTGATGCCCAAGCCCTTGGAGTGTCCAGAGAGCAACTTGAGGGCAAAGCTGGAAGAAAAGTTCCAGGCGATCCCAGAGTGCAATATCGCCGTGGGCGACTGGCCATGTAAGCATGTTTGAGTTTGTGGGCTAGAAGCAACCGTGCCTGTTCTGTTCCCAGCCTAATTTCAGCATCAATTTTGGCGTCATTGCACTGGGAATGTTTTTATACCCTGGTTCCCATAACGCCCGGAGATTTGCAGGGTGGCATTGCTCCGCGGGAGGCAAATCGGATGGCATGTGGTGGGGAAGCTGCTTCAGGAGGGACTCTGCCATCGGGGGAAAGGCTCTTTTTAAACACCAGGCCAGTGTCAGGCTGTCAGCAATGGGGCTCCCTTGCTCAGTGTGTCACAGGGTCCCTCTGGGGGTGCAGGATGGCGTGCGTGGACAGACGGATTGGGAAACCCAGACTGGAGTAGAAAGGGGAGGGTTCACTGCAAAGGCTTGACCTTTCCACAAGGATTTGGTTTTCCTAAAGGAGATGGCAGTGTCAGGATCTTGCCATGTTAGAGGGGAAATGAGCAGGATTGAACCACCTGACCGTTCAGACCGAGAAACTGCAATTTTGTGTCTGTTTCTGGTGTGTCAATGGGATTAGAGACTCACCCACAGCATCTATTGCCCAGGTATAATTGAGTATATCAGGGAAGGTGGTTTTCCAGTGCCCTGGGCAGCTGCTCCCACTGTCATGTGTAGCCTGTGCATGCCTGTGGCTGGTGCCAGCCACCTCCCCTGGGCCTTGCTCTTGTGTTAATGACTGTCTCCCTGCAAAACCTGCTTCCAGCAGTGCTCCCCGTGCCTCCCCCTTCCCAGCC
Organism: Hippolais icterina; assembly: GCA_013400075.1. Lineage (NCBI taxonomy): Eukaryota > Metazoa > Chordata > Aves > Passeriformes > Sylviidae > Hippolais > Hippolais icterina. The sequence continues at coordinate 256,614 of VWYN01028496.1, forward strand.
TTTGGAGCCTGAAGCAATCAGCAGCAGCACACCCTGTGCTGGAGTCCTGCTGGTGGGGTGTGAGGGGATGGGGGACAGACGGGCAATTTATGGTCTGGTGGACCTCAGGGGTTTGTTTGAGTGAGTCTGGTCTCCTGCTGCTTGGAGTGTCCTTGCTGGGAAGGCTGGAGCTGATCCCTTCAGTGTCTGGGATTTGCTGATTCATCACCTGGGTCTGAAAACCCAGGAGCTCTGAGAACTTCCCTACAGGAACCCCTCTTTACTACCCTAGCTGCTAAACTGAGGGCTCTCTGGGACCCCTGTGGGGATCCAAATCACCTTCCCAGCGTGGTTAGCAAAGCTGGGCTCTGTCACTGATGTCACTGTTACACTCTGTCACCACGTTCCCAATGGCCAGGACCATAAAGAAGGTGCCTGGCTTCCCTGTTCCTTTGCAAAGGACCAGCTGTTACTGGCCAGCTATGGAGAGGAGCAGGGACCTTCCCTGGCTTTTAACTGAGTGAGAGTTTGGAGCCTTGGAATCGTTAAATGCTGCTGATTCAGCTCGGGGATGACCAGAGCTGGTGCTCCCAGCACTGCTGGGCTGCACCTCCCGTACTCCCCAGGGACTCCCAGGGGGCCTGGTGGTGCAAAGGTTGTGGGAGCTCAGTCCTTTTGCTACTTGGAGACAGAAAAATGGATTTCTGTCCTTTTGTTTTTAATAAAAAGATGAGGGACGCAGCCCCTGGGGGGTGCAGGAGGAGGGCTGGAAAACCAGGGGGGCTGTGCCACCACCTTCATCACCTGGAGCAGCAAGGCAGAGCAGGCTCCTGCTGCTAAGCAGCATGGACCTTGGCCAGCCCATGGCCCAGCTTTGGGGGTTCAGAGGGAGACTCCACTTTCCCACTGGGATAAAGCCATGGGAGGCTGTGTCCTTGTGGATTAACGCTGCAGGGGAGAGGGAGATGGCAGGAGAGCCACTTTAGCAATCTCTCAAAGAAATTCCTTACTACAGAATTCCCCTGTGTGGCTGTATCATGATTTTAAGATCTGTTTTTCCACTATTCTACCAGGTCTAGGAGTGTGGCTCCTGGAATTTGCAGGCAGCATTACAACAAGCTAATTTCCACGTGGATTATTTAATCCCTGTGCTTGCTTTTTGCTTTCTTCATGTCAGCTGTGCCTTCATGAAATAGAAATCACAGTATGGGCAGAAATAAAAGAATTGTAGGGTGCTGTGGCTTTTCCAGCTCCTGTCCCTGGGAGCCTGGGGGACTTTGATTTCTTTTGGAAGGGAGTCTAACTTTGAGATTGCCTCTGTGGTCTGAAACACAGGCTAGGAAATATTTTGATTTTCTTCTTCTCCTGGAGCAGACGCCCTTTCCCTGGGCTGGCTGCAGACCAAGCCTGATTTCTGTAGGGACCAGAGGGAAGCACAGTGCTGGCAAAGAGACTCACTGTCCTAATTCTCCGCCTCTGCAGCCGTGCTGGCATGGGACAGGGATGCATTTTGTCATGGAACCGTGCTGCTGGGGCTTGGGGGGCTGGCAGGGCTGCTGAGGGGCTCCCCAGGAGCACCTGGGGCACAGGTGACACTGGTGGCTTCGGATGCTCAGCCTGGCTCCCACCATCCCAGGAAGCAAACCAGCAAGGAGTTTGAAATCAATATTTCCTGAGGAAGCTGGGAGGGCTCACCCTGGAGAAAAGGGGGCTCAGGGGGGACCTTCTCCCTTCCCTACAACTCCCTGACAGGACGCTGTGACCAGATGGGGTTTGATATCTTCTCCCAGGCAACAGGGTGAGAAGAATTGCCCTCAAGTTGCACCAGGTGAGGTCCAGATTGGATATTAGGAAAAACTTCTCCAAAAGGGTTGTCAAGCCCTGGCACAAGCTGCTCAGGGAAGTCACCATTGCTGCAGGGATTTAAAAGGTGTGCAGATGTGGCACTTGGGAACATCTTTTAAATGTCCCCATCTTTTAAGTGGTTGAGTGGTGGCCTCGGCAGTGCTGGGTTAATGGTTGGGCTTGATGACCTCAGAGGGATTTCCCAACTCAAACACTGTTGTGATTCCTGCTGGCACTGGTCACAGGGTGTGAGCCTGCTGCGTGTTTCCCTGCATGGATCTGGCTGTCAGGTTGAACTCCTCATCCTCTCCTGGCACAAGGGATTGGGACCATAGAGAAGCAGGAGGGCCAAACAGTTCAGGGAGCCTCAGGAGATGCCAGGCCTGGGTGCTGAAAGCCTTCTGGGTGCTTTTGCAGCAGGAGGGGAGTGTTTGCTGAGGGAAAGGACACCAAGCTGTTGATGGCTTCCAAAAACACCTCCCAAAATGCAATGGTGGCAGGCAGAGCTGTGTCCATGGCCTTGGGGGAGGTGTGTCTGGGTCTTGCAGCCCCGTGCAGAGCTGGGCAGCTGCAGCAGAGAGCCAGGAGGCTGCAGGGGTGCGGGTTGGGTGCCAAGTGTGAGCTGTGTCTGCAGGGGTGGCTGGAAAACAGGAGCTGCTGCAAGGATGGGGGTTTGCAGCATGTGTGACTCAACCCCCACGTGCTTCCAGCATGCTGGAGGTGCTGGGGCCAGGAGGGAAGGATCCCCTCAGTGTCTGGGATCTCCTCTCTGCACGGGGTGCAAAAGGGTTTTGGTGAATCTCACCATGTGCGGAAGTCATTTTGTGCTGCCGGGTGCAGGGCTGGGTTTGTAGAGTTGGTTTGGACTGGTTTTGTCTGTGAAGCACCAAACTTGAGATTACAGAATGGTTTGGATTGGAAAGGGCCTTTTAAAGATCATCTGGCCCAACCCCTCTGCCATGGGCAGGGACATCTTCCCCCAGTCCAGGTTTCTGAGAACCCCATCCAACCTGGCCTTGAACACTTTCAGGGATGGGGCATTCACCACCTCTCTTTGCCGGTGTGACCACCCTCCTTGGAAAAAAATTTCTTCCTTATATCTAATTTAAATCAACCTTTTCAGATTAAAACCACTACTCCTTGTGCTGCTAAAATGTTTGTCCTCATCTTCCTTACGAGCCCCATTAAAGTAGTGAAGGTCTTCTGCTGGAGCCTGGCTTTGAAATGCAGTGACACATCCATCCTTTTTGAAACAGGGACTGTTTAGGCCAGCCTGGTTTGGGGCACTGGGAAAGGGAGGTGTGTTAATATCATAGTCACGATATGGGTCAGAAAAGTGAGCAGGGCTTCACCGTTCTGCTTTCTGCTCTATGCCCATTTGCCCCAGTAGCCCTTGGAGGGGCTCAGAGGAGGAATCTGTTGCAGAGCAGTTGTTTTGTCATGTGTGTGTGTATAAAATTGCTCGTTGCATCAGTTGGCATCAATTTCCAGGGCTTCACAGCCATCCCTTGGGATGCTCAGCACTCAGCTTCCCAAAGCAGCTTTGTGTGAGCAGTGTGAGTGAGACCTGAGCAGGGTGCAGCTCTGGGTGGATTCCTCTTCAACCTTTTGGAGGCTTTCCATAGAGCAGCCAGGAGGCAGCAAAATGAATGACTTGACCAGAGACGATTTTCCTCTTTTTTGGGGGAGGGTTTGGTGAGACCTGAGATGAGCTGGGAAACCTACCTGAGCCCCAGTACTTCCAGGAACTGCTGCAGATCCTCTGGATGGATCCAGATCCTCCTCTTGCTGGTGTCTGTCACCAGGGCAAGAGCTGCAGCAGTGCCAGCCATGTGCCAAGGGCTGTGGGAACTCTGCTTGTGGTGCAAAGATCCCCAAACAGCCTGATACCACAGTGATGGGCTGGAGGAGCTCAGTGCAGCAGGAAGCTGGGAGTGTGATGCATAACGGTGGCTCCCAGCAAGGAGCTGGGAAGAGGAGGAGGAGGAGGAGGGAGAGGGGCTGGAGAGCAGGAGAGGTGGGAGGGATGGCAAAAAGAGGGAAACCACCTGGCTTTTTTAGCCCTCTGTGCCCTGGGACGGCGCCAGGCTCTCCAGGCGGAACGCTTGCGGAGGGAGCAGGAGTTGCTTCCTTACGTGTTTTAAATTAAAACGCAATGCACACAGAATATCCTGGCGGGGAGGGATGAAAATTTAATCAGCACCCAGAGCTGCGAGCAGCTCAGCAGCGAGCACAGCCCGTGATGCCTCTGCAGCTATTCCTGGCTGCTCCTGGCCGAGCGGGCACAGCAGGATGGGCTCAGGGATGGGCTCAGGGATGGGCTCAGGGATGGGCTCAGGGATGGGGCACTGCGGGCTGCCTAAAAGTCCCCAGCACTTGTGACGCTGCAGGGCAGAGCACTTTCCTTCCTCCCCTTTCCTCCTCCCCCCCTCCGACATGCTGCGTGTTTTAAACGTGGTTGAGAGCAAATTCAGAGAGGAGGCTTCAGGTTCCACCGCAAAGGTTCGAACCCTCCCGAACTCCAAGAAGTGAGCTGTTTTTCCCCCCAAATGGCTGCAGTTGGTGCCCGTGCTGCCAGCCGTGGGTGCTGGAGCCTGGCCCTGCCAGGCACGTGTGTGGCAGCCAGCCTGCTCTCCCCTCTCCCCGCTTTCTCTGCACTCAGCAAAGCCAGACCCACACCAGCTTGCCAAATGTTCCTACCTTTTTTTTTTTTCCCTTCTTCCCCTTTTTCCTACTGTGTGTGTGTGTGTATGTGATGAAATGACACAGCAAGAAACAAACTGTGTCTGCTGGATCCCAGCTTTCAGGCATGTTCTATCAAAAGCTCCCTGCCCACACCCTCCTCCCTGCCCGCGCGGGAAAGTCTTGCTCCAGGACGGGCTGCTGGGAGCACTGGAGGAGCTGAGAGGGGCTGCTGGAGGTGCCAGTGCTCCAGCATGGGTGCTCTGGCACTGCCCAGTAGCTCCAGGCTCAGCGGTGGGAGCTAGCAGGGGGTCTCAGTGCTGCCCTGCTCATCTTTGCTAAGCCCAGGACTTGTAGTTCTATTAGCAGGTTTGGTGCTGGAAGCAGCGTTGGGGAGGTGTTGGAAAGCTGGTTCCAAACTGGTGAATGTGCTCCTATGCCCCAGGGTTGGGCTCTGGGGCTCTTGGGGTCCATGGGTGAGGTTGTGCAGGGGTCTCTTGGCCCAGAGCAGCACAGCTGAAGCTGGGGATCTTCCTTCGTTTAGGAATGTCATACACCAATGAAAATCATATCATGGGGCTCAAGCGGCCTCTCTGGGCTTGCCAGCATGCCCAAAACAAAGCAGGGATCCAGGCCCCATGAGAAAACAGCCCCAGAGCTGTTCCTGTGCAAGCCATGCCCTGCTGCAGCACCCAGGGTCTGGGTCCAGTTGGAGAGGCAGTGGCGCTGGCACATTGGTCTGCACTGGGAGGAACTGTGAGGCTTTACAAATGCTCCATCCAGAAAAATTCATCCTGCCTGCAGAGTGCTTAGGGGGTTGCTGGGGAAGGCACAGGAGGGGTCTGGGCAGGGGAGAGGTGAAAGTTTGGGAGCAAAAGCTGAGAGATCAGAGTGAAGGATGACTGTGGAGAGAGGCAGAGCAGGAGGCACACATGGGGACTGGGTTTGTGCGTTGATGCTGGGGCATCTGGGTGCAATTCCTTGGTGGGTTGGAGGAGAACAGCACCAAAATTGGTTTCAGTGCCTGTTTCAAATATTTTGAAAACACTTAATTTCTACTAATGCTTCTAGCAACGCATTTTTTGCATTCCTTTCAGGAAACAGAAAAATGAAATGCATCGTGCCCTTTTCCTGTTTCCTCCACTCCCTCCCCGCACACACTCAGAGAGAAGATTATACTGAGCTTTGTGTCCCCCTCTGGCATTATTCCTGCCTGTCCCTGGCACCCCAGAGCTTCCCAGGCACCGTGAAGGGTGGTGCTGGAGGAAGGGAATGGGGCAGGAGGAAGGGAATGGGGCAGGAGGTGCCCACCCTGCCTGGAGACCCTGACACTTGGCCACGGCAGGATGTGTCCCATCCCAGGCCAGTCGTGGCCTTGCAGAGGAAATGCAACCATTTCCTCATTAACCTGATTTGGGAAAGCAAAGCATTCCCGTTCAGATCTTGTCCAGTGCCAGGGTCGCTGATGGATCCCAGGCAGGGAGTGAAGCATGGCCCTGCATGCAGGAAATTAAATTACTGCCATTAAAGGGAACAAGGAGATCTGTTACTGCACTGGGGAGTGCAGCAGCGGGTGTCAGGGGCTGCAGGGAACTGCTTAGGCCAGTGAATCTGCTGCGAGGTATTTTTATAATTAATTTATAAATTAATAAGCCCCCCTTTGCTGGGCTGTGAGGCTGTGGCTGCTGGCCTGTGTGTGATTCTCAGCTGGAGGCAGCTGTGGTTTGCAGGGAGGAACAGGTCAGGGGCTGGGGAGGGGATGCTGGGGGACACCATCAGCCGTGGCAGGGGCACTGTGGGTGTCACCAGCAGGCAAAGACCATGGGAAGTTGCCAAGCCAGGGATTTGGAGCGCAAATGGTGGAAGCTGTGGTGGTTTTGCACCCGCTGTCCTGTGAGCGCCCGAGGAGTGCTGGGGAAGGCAGGCACAGCTCCCAGGGCAAAAGCCCTTGAGATCCTTGAGATCCATGGCTTTTCCCACCATCCCCAAACCTCTGTGTGAATGAAATCCACATCCTGCTGCTCCTCAAAAGCTTTGGGTGCCCACAGTTCCCCTCCCCAAGCTGATGAGCAATGAGTGGCCATTAAGGCTCCCTGCACAGACTGAACTTGCTCTCTGTTTATTTTTAGCTGGGAGAGACTGAGTTTGGGGGGTTTATTGAGGTTTTCCCCACTCCCTTCTCCTGTGGCAAAGAAATCCTGAAGGTTCCCCTGCGCCGCAGCCCGAGGGAGGGGACGTGTGGGCTGTGAGCTTGTGCTGTGCATTCAACTTGAGGATATATTTAGATTTCTTTAGATTTCTGGCCCCCCAGGTGAGACCTGCTTTTGCAGCTTCCTGCGCCTTTTCCTGCCCTTTGGGGGGGAAAAAAAGAAAAAACCAAAAAAACCCACCAAACAAACACCACAAGAGCTGCCTAAAGAATAACCTTGTGCTTGGGGGTTGAGAAGCAGGAGCTGGTGGGGGCTCTTTCCCTCAGGAGGTCCTGCTCCCACGCCTCAGTGGTGTCATTTATAGGCTCAGAGGGCTTTCCTGGCAGCAGGATGGGTTGTGCCGAGACGTGGGTGTGGTGGTTCTTGGTCTGGTGGCCACAGAGGAGTTTGAGGGGTGGTGGGGTGCAAAATGAGAAGGAGGCCTCTCAAAGGGGAGGGAAGAAGCAGCGAAGATTTGGCACCAAGCAGCTCTTCCATTTCCCAAAGGAATATAAAAAGCCTGTCCCAAGGAGCTTGAGAGCTTGAGTGAGGGATGGGACCTGCTCAGCTGTGCAGGGAGCAAGGCAGGAACCTGGAATTTCTTCATAAAAGGAGTTGGTGTAATTTAGGGATTAAAATTCTGGTGTCTACCCTGAATTCTGCAAACAACAACCTCTTTCAACAAAGGGGAAAAAAACATGGGAAGGCACAGTTGGACCAAGATGATGAACTGCTGCCTACAGAGGGAAATCAAGAACAAATGAAGCCCCAAAGGAATGGGAAAAGAGGCCGCTCAGTCAAGACAACGACATCTTGGTGCCAAAAAAGCTGGGAAGTGCTATGAGGGCCATAGCAAAGTTGTGTTGACACAGACCTCCTGGACGAGCGGTTCCCCAACTCTGCAGATGGAAGCAAGGCCCAGTGAAATGACATCTGGAGAGATTTGGGCATGGATGGACATTTTAGCCCCATTTTTGGTCAACACAAAGCGACAAAAGGCGTGACACCGGGTATGAGGCCAACGTGGAAGCCCAAGGCTGAGACCACCGCACCCACCAGCCTGGGTGCTTGGGATGGCTTCCCCCCAAGCTGGGAGGGAGCTGGCACATGAAATGGCAGGTCTGGTAACAAGTATTTTTAACAGCTCCATCGAGTTGGGGGAGGCACCATCTGACTGGAGAATAGCGAATGCGAAGCCTATATTTAAAAGCGGGGGGAGGAGGGGAGGAAAAAGTAAGGCAGGCAGGAATAGGACTGCGAGGCTGACCTCGATCGCATGCCATTTCGGAACAGGTTTGGGAGGCAGGAGAGGAAAATGAGTCACGGGTTTGGCAAAGGTAGGTCACGCCGGGCTAACCTGGCATCGCAGGCCTGGAAACGTCCTGGAGCTGCTCCTCGTAGTAAAGGGTTTGCTCTGGGAAAGTGGCAATGGAGAGGGGGAGAGGGGAAGGGGGTGAGGAGCTCTGTGAGGCTGGCGGGGAAGTGAGCAGTGCTGGGATGGTGTTGAGGGGACACAGGGGCTGTCGCTGACCCGTGGAGTCCTTGGGGATGCATCACGGGCTTTCCTGCCTCCAGCATCCACTGGCTTCCCAGAGCTGGAGGGACAGAGGCTGCCATCCTGGGCTGGGAGGTGTTTCAGGGCTGGAGGAAGAGATGTGGGATGCAGGGAGAAATGGAAAGCCAAGCTCTTGCTGAGGAGCAGCAAAGATCTCTCCTTGGAGCTCAGCTCTTGTTGGCTGTGAAGCAGAAGAGGGTGAGTGGGTGACATCGGGGTGACCATGAGGTGGCTGCAGGGCAGGGGTGTTGCAAAGGAGGAGGGAGGATAGCGGGATGCAGGTGGGGTGGTGAAGTCTCTGTGGTATCATGCAGGGATGGAGTGTGACCCAACAAACTGCTCACTCAGGTCTCCTGTGTCCAGGAAGGATGAATTGAGCCTGGACTGGAGCAGGGAAGGGGCTACTGGATAAAATAGGGTAGGAGAGCCAGTTGGGCAAGAGAGAACTGGAAGAAACTTGCTTTGGCCAGCAAAGCCAAGGCTGGAGGTGGCTGTGATTCCTGTCTAGAAATAGATCAGGATGGAAACAGGAAAGAAAAGAGCTATTTCAGCCAACGGGCAGTGCTGGCAAAAGAACGGAGTGGTATAGAAAATGACCACAAATAAATTTAGGCTGGAAATTAGCAGCCATTGGAGCATCTGCTTGAGGAGGCTTCCAGTGGGGATAGTGAGTTTTTGGCAGTCTGAATGGCTGAGCAAGTAGCAGATGATGGTCTGGAGCAACTGCATCCAGACTGGGCATCACGAGTTCCTAGTTTTGTAGGGAGCATTGGGATGTCCCCTGAGAAATTTGATGTTGGGTCTGGGGGCTGCCAGCAAAGCTGGCACCAGCCAGGAGGACTCGTGTGGATGCTGGTGGCAGAGCTGTTCCTGGGGCTGCTGGTGGCAGCCTGGGTGGTTGGGACCATCCCTGAGCTCACTGTGGCCAGTGCTGTGTCCTTGAGTATGTGGGTCCATGGCCACAGCTCCTCATCTCCTCCTCTGCCCCCGCAGTGCCCCTCCTGCAGCTGCTGGGTGCGAGTAGTGCTGGGACCTCCCAAATCCCTTTAAAATTCTCTCCAACCCCCTTTGCCTCAACCTCCAGGGGAGCCAGGCACTCAAATGCACAGAGCTTGGGATCACAGTTAACCCATGCCAAGCCCCTGCCTCAGCTTTCCCTGCCGCAAGTCCCCGGTGTCACCAGCTTTGCTGTGCCTGAGGAATGGAGAGGGGAGAGGTGGTCTGGGCACTGATAACCCTGGGGAAACTTCCCATTTCCCCCTCTCTCTCCTGCTGAGATGGCTAAAGAAGGGCTGGTGATGGCTCAGGTCTGGGGGAAGATGTCTTGTTCTCCTGTAGGAAAGGAGCTCCTGTTTTGCATTCCCTGTGACAAGGACCTAGGGGAAAGCCTGTGTTTTTTGGGCAGGAGCCAGTTTCAAAGGCAAGCAGTCCTGATATGAGTGGCAGGTACCCAGTGGCATCTTGGCTGGGAGCTGAAGCCCAGCCAAGCTTGGGCTGAGGGTTGCACGATGCCTTGAAGACTGATGGGAGATGGGGCTGCCAGAGCAGAGCACGGTGGCCTGGGAGTCTCTGCAGGGCTGTGCTGAACATTGGCTGTCTGGGATTCCCAGCCATTGTTCCTTCCTCCCTATGCTTGCTTCTCCCGTGGCCTTAAACAAAGGGGCTGGGTGTGAACTGGGGCTCTTGAAAGAGCAGAATCTTGAGAGGATGTGTGTGGTTTCCCTATTGCCAAAGGAGGAGAGCAGTGAGTCCTTCCAGATGCCTTCAGAGCACTTGCGGCTGCCGTGTGCCGGGTGCTCCTTGTCACCGAGATCACTGCCCACGTCCCCTGTCCCAGTGCTGTGGCCACTGCCCGTGCTGGGGTGTGCTGCTGTCACCCTTCCTGCCCTGGGCTCGGTGTCAGGGTGATGGGGACACCCAGCTGAAGCTCCTGCTGGAGGAAGGCTCCAGCACGGTGACTTTCCTTCCTCCTCGGAACCGCGCTTCTCCCGTTGCGGAGCCTTGCCTCAGCTCCTGCACTGGCCGACCAGGAGACGTGGTGCCAATGACTCAGATGAAGATGAGGGCTTAATTAGCACAGGGAGAAGGGGGAAGAGAGAGAGAAAAGAGAAAGAGTCTTTCATTGCGAGAAGATTGATACCACCTCCCCCAGACAGTCACGTTCTGCCGCATCACCCTCAGCCCGGCGTCATGTGCACCGTGCCTGACACCAGAGGACAAATGGGGCCTGGGAGGCGGCTGGGAGGGACAGAGGGGCACTGCTTTATTAAAACCTCTGGTAAATTAATGTCTGGAGGTATTGAGCAGGGCTCATCAGGAGCCTTTGCAGCTGTCGGGCTGCGCCCTGCGCTCAGAGCTCCCGTCTGGTCTCAGCTCCTTGGTTTTGGGGGACGTAGCTGTGGTGGGAGGGTGTCTGCGAGGTGTTAGTAATGATGCCAGCAGCAAAATGCCTGTTTGGGGCTATCCCACCATGCATGAAGGGACAAACATTGGCTGCCTCTTCTTTAGATGTCACCTTCCCTGGTCGTAAAGCACCCTATAAATCTGTGCTCAGCGGGCCCCGCTGCCGTGAGGCTGCTTTGTCCCATCCTGGTGGATGTGCCTGGGAGCCCTGAATCAAACTGCTGGGCAAAACATGCCCGGGGTGACCCCTCACCCTCAGCACCCCAATTTTGGGCTGCAGGACCCTGCACCTCCAGCTATACCCATCTCTTACAGTCTCTGCAGGGATGGTTGGAGGGGGAGGAGGAGAACGGTCCTGCCTGATGAGGACTGGAGAGTGTGGCTGGTGCAAGGTGCTGAGGAGTGCCAGGGCTCTTCTGGTGCCACCAAGGCTTGGCAGGCATGGCTACGTCACCCTGAGGAGCCTGGTGTGGTCAGCCTGGAGCACTGAAGTTAACAGACCCTCCCTCTGCCCTGCTGCTGGTGGTGAAGGTGATGTCACACGTGTGTTTTTTTCTTTCCCCTCCAGACCAATGATGCCTTAGGAGCCACCTGGAACTGGCTGTACTTCATCCCCCTCATCATCATTGGATCCTTCTTTGTCCTCAACCTTGTCCTGGGAGTGCTGTCAGGGTAAGCAGTGTGGTCATTGCCTCCGAGCTGTGCCTGTAACAAATTTCTGGGACCTAAGGCTGGTCCCTGTGTCCCTCCATCCCCTCCATACCTGCCTGCCCCACAGCAAGGAATTGCTCCCTGGCCATGCCTGGTTCTTTCTCTCCCTGGGGAGCTGGGGAAGGGACAGCCTTGGAGATATTTATTATTGCTGTTACTTCACCTCAGTGAAGATCCTGTGCTTTTGGTCCCCGGGAGAAATGGTCACTGGGGATCTTCTGGCTGCTTGGCACCTGCAGGAGAGGAGAGACACGGTGTCTGTGTCTGTGAAAATGTGTTTGAGTCCAGGCTGTTTGTGGGGGGGTGTGCGTGGGTTGGGGTGGGTTTGGGCAGTGATACAGAGCACCTGTGTGCTGTGACCAGGAGGATGTGCCCTGCACTGGTGGCGTGCAGACTGGGGAGGAAAAGAGTGCTTGGGGTGCACTTGAATAAGCCCAGAAGATCAGGAAGTAGGGACACAGCAACTGTCCCTGTCCTTCACTTCCCAAGGGGAAGACAGTTTTAATTCAAGCCATTAAGCCAGGGTTGGAGACAAAGACTCTTCTTGTCTCCATGACAATGAACTGTGGTTGCATCAGCACATCCTCAGCTGCTGGCACTGGCGAGAGCACTGGGGAGAAGTTCTCCTGCACTGGGGGAAGACTTGGGCTCCTCTGTTCTGAGGTCATTTTTTAGCTAATTATGCATCACAACAAAATGCAGAAGTCATCGTAGCACTGGTTTGGCCAGATGGAAAGCCCTCAGGGTACAAGGGTCAGGGTGGAGAATGGCCTTGGTGGTCTCTGTCCCTTTCCTGAGCGCTCCTGGTAGTTCAAGTGTGATGGTGGTGATTTCAGGAGTTTCTAGAGTGGCAAGTCTGTTACTGGGCTGAATTTTCCCAGCTCTCTTTCAGGGGTCTGACTGAGTCCAGGACCTCTGGGGACAGGCTGCAGGAAGGGTCTCACGTTGCCTTGCAGAGAGTGAATTCTTACGGGGGATGAAGATAGACAAGAGGCGTTGGGTGGAATTTGTACTTCTTATGCCACATCCAGCTTGGGCATTTGGGCAGAGTCCAGCTGGGTCTTGGTGGCAAGCAGGAGCTTTCCTACAAAAGCCTGTAGAAGGAGAGTTAGGAAGCTGGGAAAGGCCCTGATTAGTGCTGAATCGTGCCAGTGTAGTGTGTTGTGCAGACACCGAGGCTTTTGGTGCTGGAGTGATGCTGAAAGCAGCCTGGGCACACAAGCCCAGACACTGGCCAGAGGACCACAGCAGGGCCTGTGGAATGCCTGACCATGCCCTGGCCCAGCTTGGTGCTTCCCTGCACTAGGATTGCCCGAGGCAGCTGTTCCCATGCCCGCTGAATTGTCTAGGACTCTTCCCAGGCACCGGCTGGCATTTCCACTGTTTGTTTATTGCTAATAGGGTTTGTATTGGGGAAGGATGCAAGTGGGTGGGTGGCCTAATTGGCAATGGAGATGCTCTTGTGGCGTGGCAGATATCCAGGGTAAAGCAGGACTGCTCAGCTCCCCGGAGGGCTGAGCGAGGTGAGGCCAGTTGGGCTCTGCCACTCCGTGGCAAGGCCACTGCATGTCCCCCTGCCTGGACACAGCCACCTCCTCTGTAGCTCAGTGGATGCAGCACCTTGGCTGGGTGAATCATCCAAAGCTGCTGCTGGAGCTGTGGAGGAGTAGGACCTAAGGCAGGAGAAGGTACTTGTGCACACAAATAATGCGTGTCCTTGAGTGCAGCAGGAGGGGCCTCCTTCCTTGCTCTGTTTGCTGAGCTCTTCTTGTTTTTAGCACTCACTGCAATCCTCTGCTGCTGGAAGAGAGTACTTGGCTCTGCTGGGGGATGGGAGATGTGACCTTTCCATTGCCCAGCTCTCAGCTGGATGAACAGGCCAAATACCCCCACTTGTCCCGTGGCTGTGCTAAACTGAGAAGAGATGGTCACTTTGGGAATGAGCTCCATGGAAACTCCTCCGCTGAAGGAATTCTTTCCCTGGCAGTTACACCATTGCTTTTGGAAATGCCAGGCCGTGCTCAGCTGAAATCACGGCCACTGGGAGGGAGCCTCCTTGCAGAAGCCTGGCCCCACGTAGCTCACAAACCACACCATCTGCATCGGTGGATAACAAGGTCCGCTCAGGATTTCCAGCATTCTCCTCAAGGTTCTCACTCAGGAGCTGCTGCTGAGCTGCCTCTGCCCTCGCCTCATCTCAGCAGTGGCTCCCTTTGGGGAAACAGCCCAAAACCCGGGCTGGGTCCCTAATGCAAAGAGGCTGCAGGAGGACATTTGTGTGTGTTCACTTGCCACCAGCAGAAGTTTGCCGGAGCCCAGATTTAGCAATCTCCTGGTTGCGATGAGCATCTCTCCCAACAGTCAGTTCCCCAACTGTTAAGCTGAGGCATGACCTCTGTGATGTAAACAGCCTGGATCCATCTGCTCCTTAAGCACAAAGTATGGGGGAGAGGAAAAGAAATGTTTTTCATCATAGCGAGGCTCCTCAGTTTTTCTCCCTAAGTACGCACAGGCACACACGCACTGGAATTGCATGCAACTCTGTTAAGAGGAGATGGAGCTCCTCCAGGCAGGGGCTTTGAGAGCCAGTTCTGCTGTGGCTTTGGCATTTATTACTGTGTCTATTAACTTTCCCCCTCTATGGATGCAATTACGGATCAATTAATTCTGACTGAAAGCAGGAAAAGATGGGAAAAAAAAAAAAATTGGCCCCGTTCCTGTTTGGGAGCAGGTATGGAACCCAAGGAGAAGTGACTGCTCAGCTTTTAAAACCACATGAACTACTGAGATACTCTTGCAGAAGAGAGTCAGTGGGAGCAAGTGAGGAGGGAGCATCCACTGAAATGCTGTTTTCTACCTGAGTCTGCCTTGTGGCCTGAGGAGTTGCATGTGCTGGACATTTGCAAGGATGTGCAATGCACCTTTTTTTTTTTGTGAAATTGTTGAGTTTGGGGTTTTTTTCCCTTGGCTGTTTCTCACATAAAATGATTTGAACATGTGTGTTTGGGCACTGTCTCTGGAGCAGCAGAGACCCGACGAGAGCCACGCTGCCCCGTCCCTGCTGCTGGTGTCATGTGCCAGTGGGAGTAGTGCCACCCCAGGAGTGGCCACTGCCACTAGGACTGGTCCTGTCCTGCTGACTGCAGAGACCCTGCCTGCTTTGCCCCTCCTGGCAAGAAGATGGCTTGTGTCTAGTTTGTCACTGGGAGCAAGAAGATGAAAGAGCGAAGATAAAAAACAAGCTGTGCTTGGAGGTGTAGCACTGAGGACTCATGCAGAGCTTCCTGAGGACTCATCCAGAGCTTCAGTACCAAACAGGCTGCATTTTGACTCTTTCCCACCTCCCTTTCCACAGCCTCTGCAGAAAAAATTTGGTTTGCAATCACCCTCCTCCATTCATTGCAGCATCATCCTTCTGTTGAGAGCTGGGAGACTCCATCCCCGTAGCCAGTCTTGTGCATCCAGCTCCTTTCCAGGGTGTCAGAGCTGTTATAATCACTGGTATTTCTGGTCTGCAGAAGTAGCAGAGCGGGTGCAGAGTGAAAGGAGATGCTGCCTGACCTGGGAAGGCTGGGCCTTCAGGCCAGCCAAGGAGAAGACCTCTGGAAGCTAATGGCAGAGCAAGAAGTCGAGCACAATGGCAAGAAAAAATGAAATGTATCTGCCTTATACCAAACAAGAGAGTAATTTAAATCCTCCTAATTGCCTCCACTCATCCTGGTGATGTTAAATCTTTTCTCCCTTTAAGTCTTTTCTGCCCCCCACCTCCAGCTCTTACACTAAGCCTTTGAAAGAAACGACTAATGTTATAATTAAAGGATCAATTTGGCAAGATTTCTTTGTCTTAAGATCTTTCTTTCAGGTTGGGTTAGCACTGCGTTCCCAGTCTCCGGAGAGTTTTCTGCAGTTCCTTCAGGAGCCTTCTGTACCATCTTCAGAAATCTTTTCACTTCAGTTAATTTGAATTTTTTTCCCCATCCAATTTGGATGCATAACAAACGATGAATAAAATTAAGTTTTATAGCAATTAATAATAAGGGTGTTGAGGGAACAAGTATACATTTTCAATGGAGAGAGGGTTCTTTTCGCCAGCTCTACACAAAAACCTGGGCCCCACGCAGTTGGGCGGGATCTGGTGCTTTGAAGCCAAAAAATACCGGGAAGAGGATTAATGTCTTGGAGATTCATGGAGGGAGAAAGGGGAGACACATCACAATGCAGGAAAGCTTGTGGGGAGACCATAAATTCCCAGCAAGATGCCAGCAAACAAAACTCTTTGCCATAAGAATGGTCAGGCATCGGACCAGGCTGCCCAGGGAAGCAGTGGGATCAACATGCCTGGAAGTGGTCAAAAACCGTGTGGATGTGACATTTTGGGACATTCTATAGTTGTGAACATGGTGCTGTTGTGTTAATAGTTGGATTGGAGGATCTTCAGCCTTTCCAACCTGAATGAGCCTGTGGTTCTACACCCAAGAAATATGGAGTTGGAAGCAGGAACGCTTGGAAGCATCATGTTGGCTTCTTCCTGGAACGGTTGTAGGATCTCAAGGCGTGGCTCGGATAAGATGCGAAATGTCTGCACTCGTGCTGTTCTTGGGAACTCAGTAGTTGAGATCCCTTTTTACTGGAGAAGTGGGTGTCACGAGGAGGGGGCTGTGATGCCCCAGCATCCCAGGTCCCCCAGCACCACCATGGGATGCATGAGAAACATCCAGGCTTGTCACTTTATCCTGGGGAAGCTTTGTCATCACCGTGGTGTTTGAGCACAGGCCAGGCACAGGAGCCTTGGGGACCTTCATCTCTATTCAGCAGGCAGGTGGGCATCCATATTCAACGAGTGCCTCTCTGCCGTGCTCTGCTGGGCCACCTTTCTGCTGAGGGCTCCAAGCCCCGTGCAAACAAGCTGCCTGACAAGAGGCGTGCGTGGCTGCTGTGCCAGATCCTCTGCTGTTACAGGGAATAATGACTCCTCTTACAGCCAGCTGGGTGAGAAGAAGGAAAAAAAATAAAAATCCACAACAAAAAGATGACTCGCTGACTTTCCCCTCTGATTTCTCCTGGCAAATTATTTGCCAGCATGGCTCTGTGGCTTCAAAATTGCTCTTATTCCTGCCTCCTTGCAAATCTGCTCGGTGGACTGCCTGTGGTCCGTGGGCTGTGGATGAAAAGGCTCCGTTTTGATCCTCTCAACAAAGCACTCAGCAGACAGTGCTTGCTTACAGATTGCTTTCGGAGTTGTTTGTTCCAGATTATGGTAATTTCTGTCCTCCTGGTTGATGGCAGCAATTGTGTGGCCGTGGCTGCAGCAATTGGGGCCGGTGGATGGCTTTAGGGATGCCCAGTTCCTCCAGGATCAGCTCCACCCTGGCAGGGGGGTGCTGGCACTGCTGTTGGGTGAAGAAGGCATTGGCTGGAGTGCTGGAAGCTCCTGGGAAGTTAATATGATGAAAGGTTGAAAATTGATGTGGGTTTTTTTTCCTATACTACCTCTCACCTGCAGTACTGACCACTCACCTTTCATTGGCGGATTGCAGTTGCCTCCAAAAGGAGACTATAAAGATGTTCTCTGCTTACAGAGAGGATAAAAGCTGGAGAATAGGAGGAAAAGGGAGGAGTGACATTTTCCCAGCACTACATGAGCCAGTGGGAGTGATTGTGAACAAAGCCCGGGGCTCTTGAAGCATTGAAGCTGTGCTGCTCATGCCAGCCCTGCCTGATAAGAGTGAAACACAATCTCGAGCTCCCATCTCTGCTCCTTGCTGCTGGAGCTGCCAGACCCTCTGCCACCCTTCTGCAGCTTCTTTGCAGCGTGGGCTGAGAATGCTACTGCTGCCTTTGGTGCAGCATTGCAGACAGAGTTCTCTGGGCAGTGGGACAGCGATGCAAACCTTGGTGGTGTTATCCTTGGGAAAAATTATGAAATTGAGACTCTACAGCTAGAATATTTGTGGCTTTCTTCTCTGCCCTTGTTGATGAAGCCCAGCACCCAGTTGGCTCTCTTTGCTGCAGCAGCACACTGGTCACTCACACTGAACTTGTCCCTGGGACCTGCAGGTCCCTTTCCACAGAGCTGCTCCCCAGCTGGGTAGATCCCAGCCTGTGCTGCCCTCCTGGATTTTATTCTCCCATATCCAAGACCTTACATTTGAATCAGAGAATGGCCCAGCTTGGAAAGGACGTTGTGAAGGTCATCTCATTCCAGCCCTCCTGCCATAGAGAGGGACACTTTCCCCTAGACCAGGTTGTTCCAAGCCCCATCCAGCCTTGAACACTTCCAGGGATGGGGCAGCCACAGCTTCTCTTCATAAGGTTCTTGTTAGCCCACTCTTCCAGCCTGTTCAGGTCTTCCTGCAGGATTGTTCTCCCTTCTGAAGTGTCCACTTCCCCACTCAGTTTGGTATCAGCACACCTGGCCTTAGAGAAATCCAGGTGGACAACTGCAAGTTTTCCGCAAGGCAGAAGGTACCCGTCAGCATCTGCCCCTTCTTAACTGGGACAGTGATGTAATGGGTAATCTCAGGGCTGGTATCTCCCAGCTCCTTCCCGTTTTACTGTTCCCTGTCACCAACAGCTTGTCAGCTTCTCCTTCCCCAGCTCGTGTGACTGCCAGCGCTCTATAAATGTGCTTTCTCTTTAGCAGCGTCAGCTGTGTGCTCCCACTGCAGGTCTGTCACACCGCGGTGACACAGAGCTGCCGCCCAAGTGCACGGGCACGATCAGAGCTGCTGGACAGGGAATACAAGAAAAGGGGTGTTTCTGTTTGCCTTTTTCTCTGTATCCTTTCTCTTCACTGCCTAGTGCTTCAGAGAAGGCTTTCTTGAGACAACACAGCTTTGTTAAGCATCTTGGTTTGGAAAGACAGGTGTCTGCCAGGGAAAGCTGGAGCTTCCCTTGGAATGGAGAATGTAACTCCCCTCCCTGCAAATTATTGTAATTTTGCAATTAAGGGACTTTCAGGCAAAGATATGGGAATAGGAATAACAGTTCTTTACTAGGAATATTAAAAGTACAAATGTAGTAGTAAAAAAGACCCCAAAAAACAAACAAACAACAAAAAAACCCCTTAGAAACCCTGGCAGAGTCAGGATACAACCTGACACCCCGTTGGTCAAGGTGCTGGGAGCAGTACAAAATGAGTCCTCCTGGAGTGACAGATGTGGTTCTGTTGGAGTAGAGATGATCCTGTAGAAGGGTTCAGTGGTGGTGAGATGGGTCTGGTCTTCTGCTGGGAATCCAGTGGAAATAGGCTGCCTTGGTATTTCTGAGTCACAGTTTTTATCTAGATAGGAATTCTTGGCTCCTCCCCCTGGGTGGAGCATCTCCCAATGGGATGATGTAATTGTATCAGCCATGCAGTGCGCCTGAATGGCCCATTAACAGCAGATATCCCCTGGAGGGAGGATGGGTCATGGAAGAGATAAGAACACAGCCCCACCTGGTTTAACAGCTGCCCATTAACAAAAGGCACCTGCCCCCTCCCCCCAGAGTTATGAGGAACGGGTTGTACAAGAGATAAAGAAAGAAACACCTTCCCAAATGGTTTCAACAGATGGCAATAGGCTACATATTGCAACCCAAGACATTAAGGAATCATAGAACAGTTTGGCTTGCAGGGGACCTTTAAAGGCCATGTGGTCTAACCCCCTACAATGAGCAGGGACGTCTTCAACCAGACCAGTTTGTTCAGAGCTCCATCTAGCCTGGCCTTGAATCTTCTCTGACTCTAGCAGTCCAAGTGAACTTAAATCAAGCAATTACCCTCACTGACAAACTTGTGGTCTCCTTCAAAGCAGGCCTGTGAGGGAGACCTTCCCCCTGCAGAGGTTTTTGTCCCTTTTGGACACCCTGCTCCTGCCTGTGCCTGGGTTCAGTGCAGTAATCCCAGTCTGCAGTGCCAGTTCTGCCTGTCACCGTGTGTTTAAGTTGAGGCTCCAGGTTACAGACTGCGCAGTCAGTTCAACACTCTCACTTCAGTTCCTTTACACCTCTTGGGTAAATACCATCTGATCCCCCTGGTTTGCAACTGTCTCAGCTGTGTTTGCCACACTGTCTGTTGTCAGTTCTGTCCCATAACCTTCTCTGACACCCTCCTGGAGTCTCAAAGGCAGTTTTTCCTCAGATTGTGGTGCTCAAACCTGAAGTGGAGCCATGAGCTGAGACCTGAGGAGAGCAGCAGTGTGAACTGATGTCCTACAGATGGTCTCTCTTGTTATGCATCCCATTATATTTGGGTTTTTTTCACAGCAAAGTGGTGCTGCTGCCTCATCCTCAGTGTGTAATCCAGTATTTCTCTGGTTTCCATCCTATCCTTTCTGCTGCCTGAAGTTGTTTTAAGGCTGATTTGATAATTGGTTTGCTGGAAGCATCTTTAATAGAGGCAAGAGGTGATGAATTGATGGGTTTGAAGACAAATGGTTTGTTGTTTCAAAGCATGGAGGCCACAACATTGATGTGACCAGCACTATTTATCTGCTTTGAACTCAAAAATGGTCTAAAAAGTAGAAAAATGGATTGCAGTAGCTGTGATACCTTTTTCTCTTAACTTGTTTTTGGTTCTATGTTTTCTTGTAGTTGGTTGTTTGGGATTTTTTTTTTCCTGTTTTCTTGTGTTTTGGGTTTTTTTTTTAAGAGCAGCAGATCTACCATTTTCAAGCTGGATGCTTTCACGAGTGGTTCTTCCACTGAAACCAGACCTGGGTTTCCAGTCCTTAGAACAGATAATGTTGGACTAAAACCATTTCCTGGTATGAGGGTGGCTGTGGGGGCCTGGAGAGGAATGTGGCTGAGCATGGTGGTGTCCCCAGGGGTCTCCTGCCAGAAGCAAAGATGCTCTCAGGCCACTTGAGGGAAATGCCAAGGCTCTGGAGGAGAATTTGTAGGCAGAGGAGGAACAAAGCATCTGTGTTCCCATTGTCGCAGTGGGCTGGGAATGGGATATGGGGGAATGGTGGCTGTGGGAGCAGGAGGACAGGTGCCACACTGATCCCCAAACCCCACCAGGGCCTTCAGCAATTGCCTCTTGAGCTCTCTGAGTGTCTTTGGCTTCACAAGGCTGGGCAGAGAGGGGCTGCAAGGACACAGGGTTGGCATCAGTGATCTTGGCTGTCAGGGGTGGATGTTTCCGAGCTTGAGCCATCGGGATTTGGGGCCAGAAGATCCGGGTAGACAAGCAGAGGTGTTGCTAGTGGAGACTGTGCGATCTGCTGGGGTGCTCTGAGCCCCCTTGCAGGGACCCCATGGGGCAGCACCGCCCTGGGCTCTTTGCAGGGCAGAATCGAGCCGTCCCTGGTGATGGAACCCCAAGAGAGCAGGGGCAGAGCCCTTCAATGGGAGGCAGGCACCCACTCTCTGGGCAATGCCAGGCTGCCCTGCCTGTGACTTGGAGCCTTCCCAAGCAGCTGTCAGTCACTGTGGCTGGCCCTGTTCTCACTCACACACAGTATTATCTCTACCCGCTGCTGCAAATTGGCTCTGAGCAATCCTTGATCTGTCAGCATCGCCTACCCACTCTCAGATGTCACCAGCCCCCACTGCTGCCCTGCTCGGCAACGTGTCTCTCTGAAATGTAATAATTCATTAACTTGAGATTAACTTTTTCTTTCAGCCCCCCCACCCCGACCCCTTTCTTCCACCCCTTCCTCCTTCTAATGGACAAAAGCAATTAAGCTCCATTAGGGATCAAGTGAGTGGGAAGTGACTCCCTTGGAGACGCTGCCGCAGCTGCACGGACCTTGTCCCTGAGTGTGTGTGGCACCAGCCTCCTGTAAATTAGTGCTCCATGGGCAAAAGGGCTGGCTAGGGAGAAAGTGTTGCTTGATGAGCATCTTTTCCCATGCCCCCCACTCCCTTCTGCAGGGAAAGGTGGCTTGAGGCTCAGCTGGTCCCCCTGGGTGGCTTCCACTGTAGGCACAGGATGATGGGTTCTCCTGCCATGCAGCAAAAGGAGGACAGAGCAATGGGCAAGCAGGCAGCAGCAGAGACGGCCAGGTTCCCAGCTGGTACAAATGAGGAGGAGCTTCCCAAGTTGTCCCAGTTGTACACAAGCTGAGAGAGTTGGAGTTGTTCAGCCTGGAGAGGAGAAGGCTCTGAGGAGACCTTAGAGCCCCTTCAAGTGCCTGAAGATGCCTCAAGAGAGCTGGAGAGGGACTTTGGATGAGGTCATGTAGTTACAAGACAAGGGGGAATGGCTACCCACCGACAGAGAGCAGGGCTGGATTGGATGTTAGGGACAAATTCTTCCCTGTGAGGGTGGTGGGATCCTGGCACAGGTTGCCCAGAGAAGCTGTGGCTGCCCCATCCCTGGGAGTGTTCAAGGCCAGGTTGGAGGGGACTCTCAGCAGCCTGGGGTAGTGGAAGGTGTCCCTATCCATGGCAAGGAATGAGATGATCTTTAAGGTCCCTTCCAACCCAAATCATTCTAGGATTTGATATCTGTGAGGTCTGGGAAAAGTGCTGCCAAGGCTGTCATGGAGTTCTGGCCTTTGGCACAGAGCTAGGAGGACCAGAGCACCAAACCAGAGGAGGACAAGCAAATTCCCCTCCAGCTCTGACTCCAAACAGCATCTTCTCATTCACTGACGTCCCAAATTTGCAAACAAAGGATGGTGAGGGGTGATAGGACAGCCAAAATTCTGCTGCCTTTCTTCCAGCTAGAGCAAGGAGGTGTTTTGGCATGGCATGCCCAAAACTGAGCGCATTTCACTGTTGGCTGGGGAGGTCCTTCCTTCTCCCCCATCTCCTCCCACCCTCTTTCCCTTCACTTAGGCTGCTTT
Organism: Hippolais icterina; assembly: GCA_013400075.1. Lineage (NCBI taxonomy): Eukaryota > Metazoa > Chordata > Aves > Passeriformes > Sylviidae > Hippolais > Hippolais icterina. The sequence goes on from VWYN01028496.1 coordinate 278,753, forward strand.
TCTCTTTCTTGCCTTTTATTCCCTCCCCCCCTGCTTCTCTGCCCCAGGAAGAAAGTCTCATTTCAGTCTGAAAGCCACTGCTGGAGGGGGAGTCATTTGACACTTAATGCCAGAGCGGCAGGAAACTTCACCTTCCTGGGGTGGAATTAAAAGCGCTTGAATTGTCTGGGGATCTTAAACAAGAGATGCAGGGAACATTCCGGGCTTTCCACACAAACACACACACACACACATATGCAAAAGCCCACACAGCATCAGGGTGTAATAGCTCAGTTGGGGTAATGCACTTGAACGCTCTCTGCAGCAGACAGACCAGCTCTTTCCGTTCTTTGGAATAGGTTTTTTTTTTATTATTTTCTGAGGCCTGAGATTGCTGCTGGTCTCTGGGGAGAGAGATGTTCCTCTCACAGAGAGAACAGTGCCATTTGCTGTTTGTAATCACACATCCCTCGGAGCATCCTGGGACCAGGAAGGGGCTGAGGGTGTGGGCTGGAGTTCTGTAGATGCTGGGACTTGGTGACGGGGCGGGGAGTGTTGTCATCACACCCGGACAGCTCTTGTGAGACCCTGAGGTATAGAGAAGGACAGGCATGTCTCAGGTTCTGGGAAAATACTCCAAGGAGAGGCTGGAAACGAAAAGGATTCAGAGGAGGAGGTGAAGGCAAGGGACAGGACCTTCCCTCCTCCATCCCCTCGCTGCCTCCTCACAGTGCCCAGTTTTTATTTCCTGAAGGGACACACAGAACCTGAGCTGCTCTGGAGCTGGGTGGCACTGGGAGCATCCTCCCTGAGTGGCAGCAGCTCCCAGCTGGAACATGCATGACTGGGCAATCAAGCAGGGCGTTAGCTCACATCCATCCATCCATCGCTGCTTTTCTCCTCCCTGACCATTCCCCCATCCTCTGGCCACGCTTTGTCCGGGGATGGTCGTGCACATCCCCAGCAATCACCCACCTCGGTGCCTGCTTTCTGTGCCATGGTTCCCCAGGCCCCTGGGCACGCTGCTGCCCCTCTGCCCTGCTCTCAGCCCTGCCTTGTGCCCTTCCCCAGGGAGTTTGCCAAAGAGCGGGAGCGCGTGGAGAACCGCCGAGCCTTCATGAAGCTGCGGCGCCAGCAGCAGATCGAGCGGGAGCTCAACGGCTACCGGGCGTGGATAGACAAAGCGGGTAAAGGATGGGGACAGGAGGACAGCTGCGGGGACAACGGGTGCCACAGACTGCTGGTCATGTGGGGTGGTGGGGATGGAAAGGAATCCAAGTGTCTGTGGTGCTCACATGGTGATATTGAGAGCATGGGTGAGCTTGGTGTGATGGTCCCACCAGGCTGCAAGCAAGGACATCACCAACCTGCGGTGAGTCCTCATGTTCTGTGGCATGAAATTGTCACGTTCTGTGCAGGAAGCACGTTAAAGCTCCAGAGAGGCTGTAAACAACACGGCTGTCAACTGTGCTCTGCCGTGGTTTCCTCTCTCCTGGCGTTTGCTGGTGTCCCCTGCAGTGGTGGGCAGTGGGAAAGAAGAGCAGTGAACAGGGAGAGGGGTTTTCCAGTTAAGTCTCCTCCTGGAGCCATCTGGAAGGGATAAACTTACTGGTTCCTACCTTGGGACTCCTGGACCTGGGCTGGGGGTGGTGGAGGTTCCAGGCTTCCTCCTGACACCAGGCATGACAGCCCGTGGGTGTTGGTTCCCAAACTGCCACAGCCCATGTCCTTGCTTGCTCCTCGTAGGAATCAGGTCAGTGCACTCAGCTCTGGGAAGGAAAGATTTACACTTTCATCCAGCATTCAGACTTGTAAAAGATGGGTGTCTTGAGATGACTCCTAAGCACCAGACCTCAGCTTTAGCCCTGGGCTGGGTTGCTTGAGCCCCAGACCTGCCTACAATTTTCAACTTCTTTCATGAGACAACTTCTTTAATGACAGTGGAGGGAGAAGGGCTGATCATAATTAATCCTTCTTTCTGATGCAATGTTTGGTAGCTGCTACTTGTCACCCTCCAGAATTCGCTTTTGGGCCCTTAATGAATACTTGGTAAGAGTTTGCAATCCAGAGCCAGCCTCTGGGCTGGGGGAAGTTCTTAGATACAAGGCAGTGACACGTGACAGTGCCTTCTCTCCTGATGCTGAACTGTGTGTTTTGCGTAGAGGAAGTCATGCTGGCTGAAGAGAACAAAAATTCGGGGACCTCAGCCTTAGAAGGTAAGACCAGCAATGCCCTTAAAATCTGCCTGCCCTTCCTTCTGCCTGCCTCGAGCTGGAGGCTCAGACCCCCCAGCTGTGATGGGAGGTCTGGGGAGGCCCCAGTGGGGTCTGCAGCCCAAGAGAGGGGGCAGGGGAGGTGGATTGGCACCGTAACTCCTGAGAGAGTGTGGAGGCTGGCAGGTGCCTGATCCCACACAAGGGATAGCTCTGGACTAGGATCACCTGGGTCTCTCCATCCTGTTACCAGACCTGAGTACTGATCACCAGGTCCTGGTCCAGCTAGCTGGCTACTGGCAGAGTTGGCCAGTGGGACTCCAACACCTGTTTCTCTTGCCTTCCCAGTGCTCAGGCGAGCCACCATCAAGCGGAACCGGACGGATGCCATGTCGGGTGATGAGCACTGTGTCGACATCTCCTCCGTGGGCGAGCGGAGGCTGGCGCAGAGGAGACCTCTTCATCCAACCTTGGGTCAGTGCAGTCTGCAGCTTGCTTCTCCCAGACCTCTGCCAGCTGATTGGGTCCCCAGAGTCACATCCATTGTGTGGGGACTATCCCAGACCAGCCATCTCTGCTCGTTTAGCAGCAAAGCAAACCTGCTGCCCCCTGTGCCACATAAAAGTTCTCTGGATGAGTTGTGCCCCATAAGAGCAATGTCCATGAGCCGTCTGTCCTGTCTCACGTTGCAGGAGAGGCTGGAGCATCCAACTCCTTGTTCCCCTTCTTTTTCCTTTAGGAAACCCCTCAAGTCACTCTGGCCTCAAAGGCGCCAGGGTGGACGGTGCCTCCTACTTGCGGCACAAGGAGCGGCTCCTGCGCATCTCCGTTCGCCACATGGTGAAATCCCAGGTCTTCTACTGGATCGTCCTGAGCCTGGTGGCTCTCAACACTGCCTGCGTGGCCATTGTCCATCACAACCAGCCAGCCTGGCTTACCCACTTCCTCTGTGAGTCCCTGGGCTTGGACTAGGTGGGGAAGCTCTGCTTGGGCAGGAAAAACCTTCATATCTCCAGTGGCTGGAAGTTGGCAGCACACCCTCACTGCTTGCCTCGGGGCACACAGGGATGAATGTGGAGCTAGGTGGGGAGCTACCTCAGCTCCATTCACTGTTGATAGCAAACTACCACATACAGATATTTAATTCAGCTTTACCCTTGGCCCCATAGCCACTGAGGGCTGTCTCAGCCTTATGAGCAAGCACGGAGGAGTGCACTGGGTTCGTGTCCTTAAAGTCTGATGTGTTTGATGTGAAAGAGAAACACTGTCAGTCCCAGTGGAGTTTATCCCAAAATTGTGAACAGTGGTGATGGAAAGCTCGCTGGAGAATCACCTTTGAATGTGCACAAGCCATTGCTGGAAAGGTGTAAATTTGCAGGGATGGGACTGGTCATGGCAGAACACCCTGTTTCAAATCGTTGTGCAGAGCATGGTGAGGGAATTCCAGGCTTGGAGGTTCCCAGTTATGGAGCCTCCTCGAGCCCAGCATGGGCCAGGGCACAAGGTCAGGTCTCGGAAGCACTGCAGCCATGTCCTCTGCAGCATGGGATACAGCAGAGCAGTGTGGTCAACCCCACACATGTTACTCCTGAGCTGCGGCAGAGGAGACAGTGCTGCTTTCTCAAATGTGTTTTTCTTTCTCACCTTGAAAATGTCCCTGTCAAGCCCCAGCTCTACCCAAATCTGCAGTAGCAGGCTCAGGCCTGCTGGGCTCCCAGCACGCTGTGTGTGTGGTACAGCAGCTGGTCATGGTGAGAAGCATCTTCTGGGCAAGGTGAAAAGCCAGGCTCTTGCCTGCTAAATGTTCATGAAATAGCTGGAAAGGTTTTCACTGGCTCTTGGCTGTTCGGCTTTGTTTTCCTGGCCAAATTCCAGCCATGCAATGATTTTAATCTAGGTTGATAATGTTCCCCTACAGGGTCGTGTGGGTGATGCCTTTGTAGGCTCCTCAGCCGCTGTGGTTTAACGCCAAGAGCTGCTCTGCTCCGTGCTGGCCATGTCTGGTCCTCTCAGTCCCCTGGGACACCGGTGTATCTTCCCTGAATGATTAGCCCATGGGCTTGATGCTCTGTTACATATGGTTTAGCTCCTCACAGATGAAATTCCCTCATCCTAAACCCTGAGAGTTTGGGGATGCAGTGTGGTCCTTGACTTGTCCCATCTCTGTGCTGTGCTGGATGTTCAGCTGGTGGGTGTGTGCAGCATGCTCTACTCAGCTTGGTGCCTCAAGCACACTTGGGTTTTGTCTTCCAGACTATGCAGAGTTCCTGTTTCTTGGGCTCTTCCTTCTGGAGATGTCCTTAAAGATGTACGGGATGGGGCCACGCCTTTACTTCCATTCTTCCTTCAACTGCTTCGACTGTGGGGTGAGCAGCCCCAGGGAAGCTGTGGGTGTGGGGAGAGATGCTTGGCAGGGCTCTGCAATGCAAGGCACCAAGGGGGATGTCAGGATGGCTCTCACAGTGGGCAGGGAGCACTTTCTGCCTGGACCCATCAAGTCCTGAACTGGGTGGTGGGTGCCTCGTTTTCAAGGATGTAAAGATTCCCTGCAGCAGCCCATCCTGAGCCTGTCTGTGACTTGTGGCTGTGTCTGCTTCTCAGGTCACAGTGGGAAGCATCTTTGAAGTGGTTTGGGCTATATTCAGACCAGGAACCTCTTTTGGGATCAGTGTCCTACGAGCTCTTCGTCTCCTGCGGATATTTAAAATAACCAAGTGCGTACCCACCATCAGTGCCTGCCATCCATCCTCCATCTCAGACTGTGGCTGCAGCCCAGATCCAGCCACTCCTGCTCTCCTGCTGATGGAGTCAGCATCACTGCCAGAGCTCCAGCAATATCTCTGTTTTCTAGGTACTGGGCATCCCTGAGGAATTTGGTGGTGTCGCTGATGAGCTCCATGAAATCTATTATCAGTCTGCTCTTCCTCCTCTTCCTCTTCATTGTAGTCTTTGCCCTGCTGGGAATGCAGCTGTTTGGAGGCAGGTATGTAGTTTCAACGCTGTGGAACTGGGGTTTCTTGGTGTTAAAGCCAAGTGATGAAACCCTCTTTAGGGTCCTTCCCCCTTGATCTCCTCGCACACAAAAATCCCTGCTCGAGGGCTGCCTTTGTGCTGTGTGGGTCCTTCTAGCCAGGAAACTTTCTGGTTTCTGGCACCAAATGCTCAGGAGACCTTTTCTGGAGTGGGGAAAGGCCCTCCTAAACACAAGAGAACTGATAGCACAGCAGTCAGGGTTTTGGTGACCTTGGTGTTTCATCCCGTTCATGTTCACCTGCTTCCCTTTCCAGGTTTAACTTCATGGATGGGACTCCATCGGCCAACTTTGACACCTTCCCAGCAGCCATCATGACAGTGTTCCAGGTAGGAGCTGGGCTGCCAGGAGACTTGAGCAGAGGAACTTGGAAGCCCCTGCTCTCTCCCCTGTGGCTGGCAGGGGTTCTTTACACCAAACAAGTTCCCCTCTATCAGCTGAGCTTTCTCCCTCTCCTGCACAACAGAGTGGATGGAAAGAGATGGAAACCCTTCCACCTCTGTTGAAGAAGATGAAGAGTTTCAAAACTCTCCTGAGGAGGCTTTAAATCCTCATCAGTTGTGGGAAATGGATTTGTAGAGAATTCTCAAAGCCTGACAGAAGGCTCTCGTAGTCTCGTGCATCTGTGTGCAAACTCTGGGATAAAGTGTGCTGGCTTAGAAAGGCCATGGAATAGGACAGACATTGCTGAGAGAGAAATTGAACTAGAAACAAGTTTCAAATTATGACCTTGCAAATAGACCAGATATTTTGGAGAAATAGAAAGAAACAAGTTTCAAATTATGACCTTGCAAATAGACCAGATATTTTGGAGAAATAGAACTATGAAAGATGTACTGCAGTAGGACCCACAAGGGTATTTTTAGATTATTGGTTTAGAAGCCTTAGCAGCATTGTGTGGCAAAAGCTGATAGGCAAAAAACTGCTTATAATGTGTTGTAATTAAGAAATAGTTTGGCTGTTGCTTGTGATGGTGTGGATTGTAACACCTGTACCATCTCACTCTTCTCAATGAGACTGAAAATGGAATAAAATCTTTTAAAATGCCTCCCAGGAGCCCCTTCTCTGGGTCAGAAAAAGGGTTTTTCTGGCAATCAGTGTCCAGTGGGGTCTCCCTCAGCTGCTGCAGCTGCAGAGCTGGGTTATCCACTGCATGGGGTCTCCATACACGGCTCCTGCGTGTTGCTGGCATAGATGTCCAGGTGATGGGAGGTGTTGCAGTGTGCTCCCCACGCCCCATCAAGATGTTTCCATTTAAGGAAAAGAGCTTCCGTTTCACTTCAGGACACCAGAATCTCCTGCTCTTCTCTGCAGCTTCTCAAGCTGTGTCAAGGGAAATATAGGTTGGATATTAAGAAGAAGTTTTTCACAGGAAGGCTGATAAAGTACTGGAATGGCCTGCCCGGGGAGGTGGTGGAGTCACCATCCCTGGATGTGTTTAAAGAGAGACTGGATGTGGCAATCAGTGCCATGGTTTAGTAGAGGTGTTAGTGCTGGGTTGGACTTGATTTGAAGGTCTCTTCTAACCTAGTGATTCTGTGATTCTGTGATTCTCTCACCAGCATTGGTTCAGAGCCAAGACAAAAGCACCTGTTGGTGTCTCTAGCTATTTCTCAGAAATGTATCTATTTTCTATTGGGCAGTTTGCCAAAAGCCCTCCTAAAACATTAAGTACTTAAAAAGGAGCACAGACATACTCAGGGCTTTTTCAGGGTGTCTTAGCAGGTGCAAAAGGGCTTTGTGGCACTGTGCTTGGCTTTTGCTTTTTATTTTTGTACAGTTTGATATTTTCCAACTTAATTAAAACCTTTCGCTTTTTCAAAACACATCCAATCAAGCCGTCTTGCCATTCCTAATAAGCCATTTTTGAGAAGCTGCTGGACAGCCCTCAGGGTGTGTTGGACCCCCGTAGAGCTAAAAACCTAGAATTGCAGCAGGGAGGTGCGGGTGGCAGAGCTGCTGCCTTGTGTCCCCGCAGATCCTGACGGGCGAGGACTGGAACGAGGTGATGTACAACGGCATCCGCTCGCAGGGAGGCGTGCGCTCGGGGATGTGGTCCTCCATCTACTTCATCGTCCTCACCTTGTTTGGGAACTGTATCCACTGGGCTTGCTGTGCTTCTAGTGCTGACAGCCCCATCTCCTCAGGCTGCTGGGGGCATCCCTTTCCCCGCTTGCTGCCCCTTCTTCCCCTCCCAGCTGAGGGAGACCCACAGGCAGGTGTGGCAGCGCTGGGTGTCCCAAAGGCAGAGCAGGAGCTGTGGGGAGGGGCACTGAGGGCTCTTTCTCTGGGATGGGTGGGGAGTTTGTGCCATCCAGGCCAGCCTCCCTTGGGAGCTGCAGATACACATGTCCTTAACACACGGCTTGTGCATCCTTAGCTGCTCTCAGATACTCTACTGAATGTCTTCTTGGCCATTGCCGTGGACAACCTGGCCAATGCTCAGGAGCTCACCAAGGTACGTTCCTGCTGCTCTTTTCCCTTCTCCTGCGGGGCGAGCGGGGGCAAAACTGTTTAGGCTTTGATTTAGGAAAATGCTTAAACCTGCTGGTCTTTCCACGAACACCCACTCCTCAAGGATGGCTTTAACTCTTTCTCCATTTAAGCTCTCCAGTTCCGTTTGCCATCAGTCAGACGGAGATAACCCTCATCTTTTGGATGGGACCTGATGTGGGGACTCTTGTCTGCCTGAGCACTCTGGAGATGTGGAATGGGAAGCATTTTCCAGTGGTGTCAATATTTATTCCCCATTTCTGCCTCCAGGGCAGCAGATGTGATTTAGGATGCAATTTAGGCTGGTGCTTAGCTGCTTTTAAGACCATGCCGGGGAATATTTGGGGAGCGCTAAATTGTTGGGGCACCATCTGGATAACTGTGAGTAGGAGAGAGCTGCAAGGGTCGTTGCCACTCTCTGGAGCAGACCAGTGATCCTGTGGTGCCCAGATTCTTGTGGAGCTTGTGCCATTACTCACATCCCTGAGGCTCCCTGATGTAAATCTGACCCGAAACGGGGCACGGTGCTGGTTTGCCTGAGGGGTGTGTGCAGGGGTCCTCCCACAGTGGAGGGGTGCAGATGGCACTTCCAGGGGCTGGTGCGAGGGATGGGAGAGTCCCGCGGGTACCAGCAGCATCAATTAAGAGAGCACTGAGTTTTTGAAAAGGCTGAACGCTCGCTAATGACTCCTAATGACATTCTTTGCTCTGGAGACAGCAACCATACTCATTAAAGCAATCCGGTCCCCGCCGGGGTCGTTCATGGATGCCTTACGTCCCACTCCGTTTGGGGGGTGCCTGTCTGGCCCCTGTGGCTGTGAAGAAGGGAGGGCTGAGCTGGTCTGCGCTGTCTGGGGTTGTCCCACTATGCTCAGCCCGGCTCTTGCCTGGAGGAATGGGCTGGGTTCCCTTATTTAAGCAGCAGTGATGCCTTGGGGAATATCTGGTGAAGTGGGGAACCTGCATCCCCACAGCTTTAGGGAAATCAAGTGTCTCTGGAAGTGATGCCTTAAGATTTTAGCTTTTATATTTTTCAAATCTTGTACTGCATCACTGCATAACTCTAACCCCCATATAAAGTGTTAGTTAACTGTCTTCACATTTTGGTCAGATCAAACAACCTCTCTAGGCCTACTAAAACGCTACTGCCTCAGGCCCCAAAAAGTATAAACAAAAGTGAATTTGGGGGGAGCAAACTGGGGAATATGACTTCATTACCTGAAGCTGTAATTGGAGGATTAACCCCTGATATGTAAATGGACCAAACTTATTTCTGTCTGAAAAACTCATGACCATCGTCCACCTTGGGTGTAACCCCTCTGTGAGGCTTTTGATTGCCCAAGATGTATCTGTTGAAGGACTTTAATAAATACCCACATTATTCTTATTCTCTTAACCTTGTCTAACCTCTGTTCTAGGTAGCCACCCCAAGGCATCAGAAGTACAGGCCCCCCTTGGGCCCCCAAGCCTTGGCATCAAGGGTTACCCTGCACATCCCTCATTGCTCCCCATGGCTGAGATTTCCCCCAGAACCCCCACATCCCACTGAGCAATGCCTCTCTTTTCTCTGCAGGACGAGCAGGAGGAAGAGGAGGCCTTTAACCAGAAGCACGCCCTTCAGAAAGCCAAAGAAGTCAGCCCCATGTCTGCCCCAAACATGCCTGCTATCGAGTGAGTGACTCCCCAACACCACCCTGGGTGCCCCCCGAGCCCAGCCAGGCTTGGAAGGGCACAGAGCTGCAGCAGAGCCCGGCGTGGCTGGTTGGGGGGGCTGCCAGCAAGGAAAAGGGGTCCCCACGTGGGGTGACACCCTTTCTGGGCATCTTCCTGAAGATGGGTAGAGGTCTCGGAGTGTGCTCCCCGTGAGCAGAGTGCTTTTAGAGAGGTGACAGTATGGACAACAGCTCTCCAGAGAGGCCCTGAAATTGCCAACCTCTGCACCAGGCTGCAGCCTCAGAGCTTGGGCATGGCAAAAATATGCCAGAAGAGGCTTTCTGCCCCAAATATAGAGCTCAAGCGCTCAGGGTTGATGGTAGGAGGCTGGGGAGGAGGAAGATATCTCGAGTTACTCTTGAGGAGGGGTGATATTTGTTCCTGGGGAGTGTTTCTTCATGGCAGAGCTGCAGGAGAGCAGCCAGGGCTGGGGGAGAAGGGAGCAGTGGTGTCACAAATCTCCCTCAGGCTCCTTCCTTGGGAGTGAATGCAGTTAGGAAAGATGGAGCAGGTTTGTGAAACCATGTTTGATTGTATAAAAATTTGATTTGGGTGAGAAAAAAAAGCCCCAAACTACATAAACCTCCAGCATGGTGTTAAGAAGCCTTGTCTCTGCATTTCAGCAGGAGAAATTTCTGGTTTTTCCTTCCTAGCTGTCTATTTTCTCTTTATTTTGCGGTGTCATATGGTCTAAATCACATAAAACTTTCAAAGTCAACATTGAAACGAGGCGTTTTGGTTTGTTTCCCAAAAGAGTACATTTCAGTACAGCTGAAGGGATTATTTTATTTTTTTCCCCCCCTTTTTTTTTTTTCTTTTTTATATAGAATCCCTTCCCAGGGAATTTTAGGTTCCGTTATGCTTTGAAACTTAGCCAAGCTTGTACATGACAGAATCTTTTGCAGATTTGCTGAGAGAAACTGCTGTCTTCAGGCAAGTGCTGAGCTGGGGGAGCCAGAGGCAGCCTTGGGAATGGCCCCTTCCTGCTTTGGCAGTGGTGGTGTGCTGTGGCCCCATATCCTGCGTGGTTTTAGGGGCAGCAGGAAGAGGGCATGCTTGTAAGGCCTGCCTGATCCCCCAGCAGCCACAGATTTTACTCTGGATTGTGGCTGATGGGGGGTTCATAATAAATCTGTGTCTGCCCAAGTACTAGGGGGGTTTAGGGGAGAGGTGGTGGAGTCTGTATGCTGGCTCTGTTTCTGGATACCAGTGGGAATGTTTTGGATAAAGTGAGGGAATAGAGAGCTTTAGGCTGCGGAAGAGGGTGAGGAATGGGCAGACAGGAGAGAGGAGGAGGGGGAGATGGAATATATTAAGGCAGTAAAGGATTTGCCCACACTGCACAACCCTGATACAACTCTCTAGTCATTGTCAGATAGAGCTGGTTGGGAAAACAGAGCCTTTCAGCCTTTCCTTGTTGTTCTGGTGGTATTGAACGGGGAGGTATTGATGTTGATGGGGCTTTTTTCCAGCTCCTCCCACTCACCAGGATGGACTGGGGTCAGGGCCAGGCACTACCATGCCCCAGGCTGGGCTTGCTGACATAGTCAGCCTCAGGTTTGGTGTGCTTTTGGTGGTGCTGAGCTTGCAGAGGGACAGTGGGGACACAGCAGTGATGGCCCAGGCAGAGCAGAGCTGGCACAGCAGGGACACTGGGAGCTCAGAGCTGGGCTCTGCCTCTGGCTGTGCACGGGCACAGATTCCTATTTCCCATTTCCTATTTCCCATTTCCCACATGGTGAGATTCATTTCCACGCGGTACCTGCACACACGGCTCGGCATGGGCCTCCCTGCCCGTGTGGGGATGGGTGGGGGCTCCCACATGGCTGGGGATGATGGGTGGCTGTGGTGCCCCTTGGAGCACCGTGTTTGGACCCGGGTGCAGGTGGCTCGGGGCTGCAGGTGGGCGCGTGCGGGTGCCGGATGGGTCTGGAGGCTCGGCCGCTTGTCGTAGGGATGCTGTGGGTGCCTGCAGCTCCAGCCCTGCCTTGAGCGTGGCACTGGGCCCTTCCCATGCACGGGGATCCATGGAGACCATCATCACCAGCGTGACTGGAGCACCTCTCCCGTGAGCTCTGGCTGGGTTGTTAAGAGCACCTTGAGAGGGGCTTTTGACAAGGTGGTTTTTTGACAAGGGATAGGACAAGGGAGAATGTCTTCAAACTGTTAGGAAGTGGTCACAGCAGCGAGCCTGGCAGAGCTTAAGAAATGTTTGGACAGCGCTCTCAGGCACATGGTGAGATTCTTGGGATTGTCCTGTGCAGGGCCAGGAGCTGGATTCAGTGATCCTTGCGGGTCTCTTCAAACTCAGGATGTCCTGTGTTTGTAAGATTGCATACAGGGCCATGTTCTGGGAGCTGTGTGTATCTGAATCTTTTCTATGCTGACACAAAGGTTGAAGCCTGGAATCTCCCCAGCTGCTAACGTGTGTGAAGGACCCTGCCAGCCCTGTTAACTTGCTCTGTGTGGGGGCTGCTCAGGTGACAGGAGCTCTGTGGCATCTCAGCCTGGCCTTGTGCCTTGTGCCTTGTACCTTGTGCCTTGTGTTTGCTGTGGAACTTCACGTTTCCAGGGCAGCATCAGCTCACAGGTGATGGCTCTGAGCAGCTCAGAGCTGACCTGATCCATCGCTTCCTCTTTCCAATTGCCATGCGTTTCTCGGGAGAGGTGAATTTGGAGCAGTCTGACAGAGCTGTTAACTATCCAAGGATATCTGGGAGCTTCTGAAGGCCTGGAGCCTGCACTGCTCTCCCAGCGCACGCCGTGGGGAAGGCTCCCAGGGAACGGTGTCAGCGTGAGCAGCCCGTGAGCAGCGTGCCCGTGGGGGCTGGCTGCAGCCCTGCAGGGCCGGGGTGAGGCCGCTGTGCCGCCCGGCCGCCCAGGGAGGGGGGACAGCTCTCTGCGCCGCCCACACGAGTGCAAGGAGGGGATTTGAACCCGTTTGTTTTTCCTCCGCAGAAGAGACAGGCGGAGGAGACACCACATGTCGATGTGGGAGCCACGCAGCAGCCACCTGTATGTGGGCAGCGGGGGCGCGTGTCCGTCTGTGCCTCCTGTGCTGTCTGTGCGTCCGCGGGGCCGGGGCACACCCCGCTCCCCTCCGGCCTGGCCGGCAGGGACGGGAGTGGGAATTCACTGTGTGTGTGTGTGTGCTGCATCCGTGTGCCCCCGTGCTCCCCTCGGGTGTGTGCCGATCCCCCCGTGTGCGGCGCCTGTCGCTGGCTGCCCGTGGGCGTGCCGGGGGGTGTGAGCCGTGCCCGTGTGTGCTCCCCGGTGTTTCCCTGTGCCGCGGGGGTGTCGGGAAGGGCACGTCTGTCTTCTCCAGGGTGTTGTTTTACCACGCTGCAAAGGTTTGGTGGCATAGCCCAGAAGCCCGGTGCAGCTCCTGCCCCTCAGACAGTCAAAATCGCTGCTCCTCAAGCCTCAGGGCAGGCTTTCTACCCGGGATGTGCTGGGAAGAGGCGAGGAGAGGTCCCTGGATGCAGCGAGAGGGCTTGGCCCGTATTTAAGGCGTCCTCAGGCAGTCACACAAGAGGAAGGTGGTCCCTGCCTGTCTGGGATAGGGCAAGCCAGGATGCTGGCTGCTCCCAGAAGCTGGACGTGCTGCCTGAAAGCTTCAGGGCAGCAGCGAGGCTGCCGGGGTGGTCATTCATCAGCTTGATGTGCTTTCTGAAGGGGCACAAGCACTCTCTCAGCCCCATTCCAGCCCCCCACAACAGAGGGACACCGCCGAAGCCTTAGCACGGCCTGTAACCCTGGCGGTGGTGCTTCCTTCTCCCTGGGAGTCCCAGATTAAGCCCAGGGCGGGTGCCTCACCGGGGGACGGTGTGTGCAGCGGGGATGGTGATGCCTGGCTGTGCCCCGTTGCAGGCGGGAGCGTCGCCGGCGGCACCACATGTCGGTGTGGGAGCAGCGCACCAGCCAGCTGCGCCGGCACATGCAGATGTCCAGCCAGGAGGGCATCAACAAGGACGAGCCGCCCCTCATCAACCCCCACGCCAGCATCTTCCGCAGGAAGAGACCCGGGGAGGGCGTCACCCTGGAGAAATGCGCCGAGGAGCAGGGCAAGGGCGAGCGGCCGCTGGCCGAGGGCCCCGAGCAGCCGGTCCCAGGGGCCAACCCCGGCGGCGGCGAGGACAGGACATCGCCCCGGGCCAAGAGGGACGTGTGGCAGCAGAAATCTTGCCATGGGAACTGCGAGCCAGGAGAACAGGACGGGGCAGGAGGCAGCATCGAGGATAGGGCCAGGATGAGGCAGAGCCAGCGGCGCAGCCGGCACCGCAGAGCCCGCATGGAGGGGAAGGACGCGGCCGGCATCCTGGGGAGCCGCTCGGCCAGCCAGGAGACGGGGCTGGAGGAGGCCAGCGCCGCCGAGGGGGCACAGGACGGGGACCGCCGTGGGGACGTGGCTGCAGCAGAGGCGCTCATTCCGGGGGAGCCAGAGGCGAGCGGGGACTCCATCAGGTTGGTACCTGCAGAGGGCATCTTGCCATCCCCACATCTCCTCACATTCTCTTCTTCTCCTAAACCCTTATCTCCTCACACCCCTTTTTCTCCCCTGTCCCTGCTGCAGGACAAACGGGGTCCCTGCAGGCGACGCCGATCTGATGGGAGGCGCCAAGAAGGGGAGCCCCCCCCGCGCTGCACTGGAGCTCTCCCAGGGGAAGACGGGCACCCTGACGGAGCAGGACTGCAGCAGCCCGGACACCAGCGAGCAGGCGCTGCTGGAGCCCAGCCGCACCGTGAGCCGCAGCGAGCCCGACCTCTCCTCCATCACCCCCAACACCGAGAAGGCCACCGAGAGCACGGCCATCATGATCGATGTCCACGACTCCGCTGTGGTACAGAGTGAGGACCCATCTCTCTTTCCTGAGCCCCCTCCCAGCCCTCGGGGACCCTGCGGGGATGGAAAGCAGCTTGCGTGGTTTTTCCTGCCCGCATCCGTCAGCTGGGGGTCCTGGCTGGTCCTTGCAGCGCCTCCCTCCAGCACCCCAGTTTTGTGGCAGAGCCCAAATGCTGATGCGCCAGCATCCCCTGGGGCCCTTTCTCACCACTTTCCATCCACCCCTTCATCTGATCTGTCATTTCCCGTTTCCCCTTCCTCTCTGCCTGGGCAAAACTCTCATCTTCCCTATTTTTCCTGGAACATCTGTAGCCTCCGGCAGCTCACTGTCACTCAAACCCCTTAACGGCATTCTGGCTGGCAGGGTGAGCTGCTTTAAACAGTGTTATTAATTAACCAGCAAGGTGAAAAGTGGCCTTGTTAAACCCATTTCATCTGCTCCATCCCAGCAGCTCCTGTGTTTTCTTCCCGCCTAGTCCCTCTTCCTGTGAGAGCACAGGGATTCAGAGCAGGAATGAGGGGGGTTGCCCGGGTGGCAGGTTGTCTGGATGCAAGGCCGGGCAAAGGCTCTCGCTTTCCTGCAGTTAGCAACAAGACAGACGGCGAAGCCAGCCCCTTAAAGGAGGCCGAGACCAAAGAGGATGAGGAAGAAATGGAGAAGAAGAAGAGGAAGAAGGAGAAGAGCGAGACGGGCAAGGCGATGGTGCCACACAGCTCCATGTTCATCTTCAGCACCACCAATCCGTGAGATGTTTTTCACGCTGGGGCTGGGGAGGGCTGCAAGGGGAAGGACCCCAGACATCACCAAAACCAGGGAATCCCTGTGAGAAGAGAGCTGAGCATCTCCCAAACAGGCTTGATAGGCAGCCACAGAATTCCCCAAGCCCCACATCACTCTCTCTCTGTGGCAGCTTTGCTCATGGCTCTCTCTCCCAACTGCTGACTGCTAAGCTGGGAATTCTTTTTCATTGTTTGTTATATTTAACTGCAGTTTTCTGCTGCTATGTAGCTCTTCCCCAGGCCCAGCAGCCTGGAGGAGTAAGCTCCCTAATTTCTTAGGGACTCTCCTGCCTGGCTGTGGGGCTGAGAAGAGGGATCAACAAGCCCAAACACCCCTTGGGCTCCCTTCTTTTTGCTCCTCAGGCTTTGCTGCCCATCTCCTCCCCCGCAAGGCAGCAATATGGGGTGGGCTTAGCACGTGGGCTGCAGCTGTGGCCTGCCAGGGGCTCACAGGTGGGGCATGGGCTCTGTCCCTGCAGGGTGAGGAGGGCCTGCCACTACATCGTGAACCTGCGCTACTTCGAGATGTGCATCCTCCTGGTGATCGCCGCCAGCAGCATCGCCCTGGCCGCCGAGGATCCCGTGCTCACCAACTCCGACCGCAACAAAGTGATTGCAGCCCCCTCCTGCTGCCCCCCAGGGCAGGCAGAGCCCCTGCAGGCTTTCAGCTCTGTGGGATCTGTAGGATCAGGGCAGCCGGTGGTGGCACTTGCACTGTGCCGTGGAATCTGACCTCTTCCCCTTCCCCTTCTGCTATGAGCCATAGGAGTCGCTCACAGCTTCCCACACGTGGGGTTTAGAGCCTGGGGAGAGACCAGGATGCCTGGTCAGCTGTAAAGTGGCTTGACCTGAGGAGATACTGGTACAGGCAGTGGTGTGGGGCACATGATCCTGGCTAGCAGCATCGTTTCCAGGCTGTTTGCACGGGGAATGATTCCCTCCTGCCTCTACAGCCTCGGTTTGGGGCTGTCCTGGGCTCTTAGGGATGAGTGTGTGACTTTTCCTTTGGGACAAGCAAACCAACCCTGTGTTTGCTCCTGAGCCAGGCAAGCTGTTGTGGCTGGGTGTCTGGGTGGGCACGGTTTACTCAGCAGCAGCTGCAGAGCACCTGTGGCCTCTCTCTGCAGGTGCTGAGGTATTTTGACTACGTCTTCACGGGTGTCTTCACCTTCGAGATGGTGATCAAGGTAAGACACCTGACAGGATGCAGCATCCCTGGGAAACAGCTCAGTTTTGCAGTTCTGGTCCTAAATTTAGATGGTGGAGACCTTAAAGTCTGGTTCTCAGCAGTGGTGGTCCAGAGTGCTCAGCACGTCCTTTATCAGCCTTGAGGCTTCCACAAAATACAAAGTCCTACACCCAGGACACTGGGATGTGTCTTCAGTATCCCTGTCACCCAGCTTGTCCCTTCCACTTGATGCCCTCCTTGCTCATTCCCTGCCTGTTTTTCTCTCTGTATCTCCCCTCCAGATGATTGATCAGGGCTTGATCCTGCAGGACGGCTCCTACTTCCGAGACCTCTGGAACATCCTGGATTTCATCGTGGTGGTGGGAGCGCTGGTGGCTTTTGCCTTGGCGTAAGTGGTTGTTGTTCTTGTCAGCTCCCTGCCTTCCCTTGGCTGGGGTGGGAGAAGGATGCACACAAGGATGTGTGTTATGGCTACTAGACTCTGATCTCCTTTCGTGTTTTATTTCTCTGCACCCTCCTGCTCTGCTTCTGGGACGGCTCCTGGCAGTGGTGTGTGTGGCTGCTCCAGAGATGTGTTTCTCCTTGTTTGTCAGAAGCTGGTGAGAAAGCAGGCAGGGAGCGAGGCGAGGCAAGCTGGAGATCCTAGGAAGAAGTTGGTGGTGAAAGTGGATTTGGAACAGAGTAGAAGGGGCTGTTAGAGAGGGGGAGAATGGCCTAAAGGTGCCAGAGCTGTGCATCTTGGAGCGCACAGGGACAGCAAAAGCAGCAGCCTGCCAGGTGGAGCTGCCCTCTGAGCATGTTCATGCTGGAAATGGAATCCCTTCCTGTGGTCTGAGTGGGCATTGCCCTGGAGCCCTGCAGGAATGGGGATGAGGCCAGTGGAATTTGTGCCAGCGTCCTCTGTGGCATCATGGAGAGGAGAGTGCTTGCCCTGCAGCATCCCCACCAAGCATTGCTTTGAGATTGGGCTCTGGTACTGAGCTTGTGGCACTGGGATGTCCATGGTCCCCGTGCCATGGAGGGCAGAGTTTCCTGCTGCTCTGATGTCCCCTGTGCTGCTGGCTGGGGGTGCAGTGAGCTCAGGGAGGGATGTGTGTTTCCAAGGTGATGCCTGCTGGGAAGGGGCATCCCCTGGTCCCCAGGGCTGTGCTGCCCCACTGGTGCCCCAGGAGGGAGAGGAGGAGGAGAGGCTCAGGCTCCTTTGTCACACTGTTGTTCTCTCTTTGTGCCTCTGACACTGGCGGCCGTGGCTGGTGACAGGGGAGGGCCTGGCAGCCATGCAGACGGGAGCCTTGGCCTTGTCCACAGCTCAGGTACCGTGCGGGGCTCTCGGGGTGACCACGAGGTCCCTCGATGGATTACAGCCCGTAATCCATCCCTCCCATCTCACCCCAGAGTGGGCAGCAGCTCCTGCTCCTGGTGCTCACCCACTTGTGCCCCTCTGGCTTGTTGCTTGTGCCTTCCTCGCCCCCCTCACCCCATTCCTTGCCCAGTGCTTCCAGCCCCTGCTCTCTCCTTGGGAAGAGCATGGGAGAATTCAGCTCGCTCGGCACAGGGATGGAGCAGCCCCTGGGCAGGGCAGGGGGCTGACAGCAGACCCCAGCATGGGGGAATTGGGGCAGGTTTGCTGGCTGGGGACAATGCTCTGAGGCTCTGGAAGGCCACACAGGCCACCAGGAGGTGGATGGAGCATCTCCAGGGCCTGGCTGACCCCTCCTCTGCCAGGACAGCCCCTCAGAGCGTGTCTGGCAGGGCTCAAGGGCATCAGCAGCCTGAAGATGCACTGAGTGGTTTGAGGAGGAGAACGAGGAAGCCTTTTCCTCCCAAGGCAATTTCCATCAAGAATTTGGATGGCTGAAGGAGCCCGGGTTGTTGGCTCTGCCTGCCCCTGGGTGAAGGGATGTCCTCACCATTGGGCAGTGATTGTCTGCTGTCTCCTTGCCCTCACCCCACACAAGTGGTACAGTCCTGCCTGGGCCCTGCAGCTGGCAGGACCCAGCACCGAGCATGTTGGGAAGCTGCCTGGCACCTTCCAGCCCTGCTTGCCACCTGCCTGCCTCCAACCCATCCTCCTGAGGGAAAGACGTTCCCTCTGGGCATGGGGCAGCTGAATTCTCGAGGGTGAGCACCCCTATCGGCCGTGGCACCGGAGCCCTTCCCGTGGAGAAGGCTTTGGCATCTCCACACACGTTTGCACCCAGCACTCCGGTCTCTCCTGCTCTCTTGCAGCCGCAGCTGGGTAGATACTGGGCTGCTTGTGCCACGGACAGGGGCTTTTTATCATGTAAACATTGCCCGTCTGCCCCGCCTCCAGCCTGGCTCCTGCTGGAGGAGATGAGCTCATGGCTTCGGGGGTGAAGGGAACAAAGGCATCACGGTGATTTCCGATGGGTTCATACATTATAAAACATTTATAAGAACACCTGCCTCTCCCCTCAGCAGCCCAGCACCGCTGCAGCCGCGGGAGCTGCGGGATATTCACCAGCTCTCCATGTCCCAGCCTGCTGGCCTCCTGGTATCCAGGGGAAAACTCTGGTGGTGATGTTTCAATCTATCTCCTTTTCTTCTCCCTCCGTGAGCTCTTGGATGTGGGGCCAGAGTGGGGAGAGTCTTCTCCTTCTCCTTCTCCTTCTCCTTCTCCTTCTCCTTCTCCTTCTCCTTCTCCTTCTCCTTCTCCTTCTCCTTCTCCTTCTCCTTCTCCTTCTCCTTCTCCTCCATGGTGCAGGGTGGGAGCAGCAATGCCCATGGAGCTGCTGTGGTGATTACCTGCATGAGAGCAACTGGTGACGAGTCCAGCAGTTCCCAGTAGGAATGCTGGGATGTGCCATGCAGGTTTCCTGCCCTTTTTGCCTCCCCTCTGCACTCTGGTTTTCCCACAGGGGTCCTGGGTGGCTGTGGGCACAGCAGGAGGTCCTTGAGCTGGTTCAGCAGTGCCACCATCACCCACAGGCTGTCTGTACCACATCCAAATCCCTGATAACCAAGTGTCCACGCACAGAGCCATCTCTTTGTGTGTCCACTGCTCCCTGGGAGGCCACAAATCCTGAGAGAGAGGCTGTCTCCATTCATCCGTAGCTCTCCACATGGAAAGCTAATACATCAATCCATACACGGCCTAAATAAAAAGCTGTAAATCTCCAAAGAGCTCAAATTAAATTAGCTGAAATAACCAGAACCACAGCTAAAGACCCTGCTCGCCTTTGCCTCCCTCCGAGGAGACATTTCATGGCGGTTGTGCAGAGCTGTCCAGCGCTGGTGCAGAGGTTGAGTGGCCAGTGTGGAGCCCCCGGTGTGCAAGGGCCGATTACCCAGCAGAGGAGCCTCTTTCCTTGCAGCATCTCCTTGTGCCCATTGGCACCAGGGCTTGGAAGAAAGAAGGACCCCTAGGTACTGCCAAATAACCTGGTGTGGGTCAGGTCAGGACAGAGGTCCCACCACAGAAGTGCTGTAGAGTTAAATTGTCACCTTTTCAGCACACCTCCCACATATTGGACTGACACACAGCCAGAGGCTGGGGTTAGTTTTGTGTGTTTTAGGAACTGTTTTACCTACAGGCTTTGCCCTCAGTGCTCAGCACTCTGAGTGCATGTGCCAGGGACTTGGCTCAGACAGGGACAGAAGCTTGGTGACAACCAGGGACCTTGGAGCCCACTGTGGCATGTTCAATTGAGTGCCCTGCTGGCTTGCAGGAGATCCTGCACTGCAGCTCAGGCCCTTAATCAGTGGAGCTCTCAGCAGAGGTGATTTAGTGGGATTTGGATGGGAAGTGTTGTGGCTTGCGGGTTGGTTCCCTTGGAGGCACCTGCCTTTGGCCCACTGACCCCCACCTCTCCTGGCTAAGGAGGACCGTGTGCCTTGCTGCTGTTGACCACTGTCCCACTCCATGCAGGTTCCTCTTGCAGCAGAGCTTTCGCTACGTGCCCCCCACCCAAGACCTCCAGCAGGGAGGGCAGGAGGGGCTTCTGGATGAGTCCCTCCCTGGAGATGTGCTCCATGCTGAAGGGTACAACATGGTCTACTCACCGTGCCTTTCACCCGAGGTCTGGGGTGGTGGGCAGCTGCCGCAGGGTCCCCGTGCAGCTCCCCTGACACTTTTCTCACCTTCCTCCTCTCTTTCTTTTTCCGTCTCTCTGCTGGTGCTGCTTGGTGGCTGCTGGGCTGGATCTCCGACAGGAATGCTTTGGGGTAACTATGGCGCTCGAGATCTTGCGGGGTGCTGCTCCTGGGAATGCAGGGGGGTGGGTGCAGGTGGGTGTCAGTCTGTCCAGCACCTGGGCTGACCCTTAGCTGCATTTTCAGGGGCTGCAGCAGGCTGCTCTGCAGGCACTCCTGAGGGCTGCAGGGATCCCCCCTCAGCAGGTGTCACACAATGCAGTTGGGGTGTCCTTGGTGACTACTTGCACCAGCTGAGTGCTGCCCTCAAACCCACACTGCAGTCCTCAGTCAGGTGCTCCAGATCCTTATCCAGGCCCTATTTCTGAGCAGAACAGGAGCAAAGTGAGTCCTCAGTTCGTCTGTATAGTTGCTTCCCATGCATGTGAGGGCTGTGCTCCTAGGGAGGACTATTAATTAGTGGTTTTGTTTACATCTCGTAATGATTAAGCCCATTATTGTACTCCCTGTTGCATTAACCCTTGCCAAGGAGCTGTGTAATTGGGAGCATCTGTTGTTGCAAGTAATTTCCTTGATGTTTTTCAAGGGTGCCTGGTGGATCCAAGATGTGTCACCTTCACCAGGACCTCGCTGCCCCACCCTGAGATCTTTAGTTAAAAGACTAAAAAACCCCCTGGTATTGTGGCTGGGGAATAATCATCATATTCCAGAAATGAGGCTCATGAGGGGGCTTTTCTAAAGAATTCTGCTGGTAAGCTCTGCCTCCCTCAGCTGACTTGGGGTGAAGGCAAGAGCAGCCCTGATCTGGAGAGACCCTTCCAAGGCTCCAACCTGTGCCCTGGGCAGGGACACCTTCCACTAGACCACGTGGTTGAGGGCCCCCTTGAACTTTGCCTGGAACACTTCCAGGGATGGGGCATCCACGATTTCCCTGGCAATGCAGACCCCATTGAGTGAACCTCCCTCATTGTATTCTGAATTTCTTGCCACTGGTAGGAAACAATTTGCAGTGGTGGTGGCCCTGTGCAAGCCCCGTTTGCAGACAGTGTAAGCCTGAAGGAGGGAAGCAAACCTCCTTGTGCTGCCCGTGCCCTGCAAACCTCCTGGCACTGCCTTTCCCAGCCCTGGCACTGCTCCCCACAGCGAGGGCTTTGTTCAGGTCACTGGGAGGGTGCTAATCCCTGGAAAGAGAGGATTGCCTTGTTTTCCATCCCTGCTGGCTGTCAGTACACGTGTTGGAGGAGCCACATTTAGGTGGGCTGAGTGAGCAGCGATGTTTGTGCCCCTCCTGTTCCCATCTTCACACCTGCTGGGAGGGTGTTGTCGGCAGTTCAGCTCCCCAGGGCACCCAGGTCTACAAAGTTATTGTCTCTCTCTTCCATTTTTGGGTGCGTCTGCCTCCCTCCAACGTGGCAGGACCAACAAGGGCCGGGATATCAAGACCATCAAGTCTCTCCGTGTGCTGCGGGTCTTGAGGCCCCTGAAAACCATCAAGAGACTGCCCAAGCTGAAGGTACCAAGCTCCATCTCCTGCCTTACATCTTCTTCTCCTTCTCCCTGGGAGCAGGGACCATCACAGTGATTTGCTTGTGAGCAATAAAGAAGTTGTTTTCAAAGCTTTTGGGGTGTTTTAGGAGTCCCATCTGCAACCACAACCCCCTTCAGGCTGCTTCGTGTCCGGAGGTGCAATGAGATTTTAAAAGCAAGCCTGGACCACTGCAAAGTGTCCAGAAGTAGTTTCTCTGCCAGGGAAAGTGGGGCTTGAGTGGATAAAATGGAGCAAAGCCCAGATGTTCTCCTGAAAAATAGGCTGCCCTGGTTTTGGAGAGCTCAAATCTCTTTCCAGAGTTTTTGATCTTTTCCACCAGAGCAGGTTGCAAACAGCTCGGGGTTTTGTGTGCTGTGCTGTCACGCTGTTGCACTGGAGAGGGATTTCCCATCTCAATAATGGGATTATTTCTGCATCACAGGTAGGATTATGAATTTCCCTACCTTGGCTGAGGGGGTACAGAGTCAAAAAAGAGTATGAGACCAAGGAGGCCCTTTTTTTAAACTTGTAAGTGGTTTGGCTGACTGATGAGATGCAGGGTGGCACCCCAGAAGCATGGAGTTTGACCCCAGCTTTTCTTCCTGATCACTGGATGGAGTCAGCCCATGTCAGTTCATTTCTGGAAATGCTTGTCTCCATCATGAAACGGGAAAGGACAATCCCCACTTGAAGTGCTGTGAGAACCAGGGCTGAGAGCACTAAGGAATGTGCTGCTGTGGCAGGCAGAGGTATTTGCTCTGCCTTGTTATTTGGGGTGATTCGAAATGGTGAAGTGTTCACTAATTAGTCTTGAGTGCTGCTAATTGCATCATTAGGATGGTTCCCTGTCTGCTTCCCTGGTTGCAGAGAACACTGAGGATACAAATATCCATCCCTGGTGCCGTCTCAGGGGCTGCATGGTGCCTACACGTGTGCTGTGGCTACTCTGGGTGTTAACCTCCTTCACAAAATAGCTTTTGGCCTGGGAGAAGGCCCAGCTCTTTCCCTCTTTCCCCAGCAAGTAGCCTGGTCTTGGTCCTGCCCTTTGGCAGGGCTGTGGGTTCCCCAGTGTGAGCTCTGCCCTCCCTTTCAGGCTGTTTTTGACTGTGTTGTGACATCTCTCAAGAACGTCTTCAACATCCTCATTGTCTACAAGCTCTTCATGTTCATCTTCGCTGTCATCGCCGTGCAGCTCTTCAAGGGGAAGTTCTTCTACTGCACTGACAGCTCCAAGGACACGCAGAAGGACTGCATGTATGTGCCCTGTGGAGTAGGACTGGTGCTGCTGACCCCTCTGGCAAGGGCAGGGCACTGGGTCATGTCTGCTGTGGTTCCCCGTGAAGTCCTTGGCCATGACTCGCTCCTGGGGGCAGCATGGGCTGAACCCTGTCCCCAGTGCTGTGGCTCGTCCTTCTGCGGGGTGCAGAGCCTTTCATTTGCTCCTGTTCTTTCCTCCTTCTCTCCTCTGTTTTACTTTCCCCTTCTCTCTCCTCTTCCTCATGGTCCAAATTCTCTCCCCATTTCTCCCTGCGGCAGGAAGGGTGACCCCCACACATACCCAGGCTGCCCCCAGGGTTCAAACCCACCACCCCATGCTCTGGCAGCCCAAAATCCCAAGGTCACTGCTCCCTCCCTCCCAACCTTGCAGAGGGAACTACGTGGACCACGAGAAGAACAAGATGGAGGTGAAATGCCGGGAGTGGAAGCGGCACGAGTTTCACTATGACAACATCATCTGGGCCCTGCTCACCCTCTTCACCGTGTCCACTGGCGAGGGGTGGCCCCAGTGAGTATTCTGTCCCCTTCAATAGGGCTGGTCACATCCCTGTTGGGGGGGTCAGGTTACACTCAGTGAGACTGAGAGAGGAGCTGCTGGGCAGAGAGGCAGAGGGAATAATAAATTATATCAGCACAGAAGAGCTTTTAGCCCCCCTGTGAGGCTGGGGCCATGGCTGGGGTTAGCTTCTTCCTCAGGGAGTGAATGATGGATAATCCCTTTCCTGCATGGCCTGGAGATATATTTTAGGTCAATACTAGGGATAACGGTAGGACTGGACCTCTCTAAACGCTCATGTGAGTTTGGGCAATATTTTTTCCTCTGTGCAGAGCACAGGAAAATCCATTTTCCATCATGGACACAGCAAAGCACCATAAAACAAGCTGTAGCCATTTAAAAGGGTCATCCTTGAAAGCAGATTAGGACAGAGCTTTACCTTGTCGTGATACAAGCGTGGACAGAGAGAGATGGGTCTCGTTGGAAGTGATGGATGTATCCCTGGTTGCTTTTCTTCTCCTGTCTGCCCACAGGGTGCTGCAGCACTCGGTGGATGTGACGGAGGAGGACCGCGGGCCCAGCCGCAGCAACCGCATGGAGATGTCCATTTTTTATGTCGTCTACTTTGTGGTCTTCCCTTTCTTCTTCGTCAACATCTTTGTGGCTCTCATCATCATCACGTTCCAAGAGCAAGGGGACAAAATGATGGAGGAGTGCAGCCTGGAGAAGAACGAGGTATGGTCTGGGCAGGGTGAATGAGGACATTTCCATGGGGGTTTTTAGCAATTTGGGAGCTTGGGACTCCCTTGCTATTGGAAAGGTGAGAAACCCATGAGCCAGCTGCCTTCCCAGATCGTGAAGGAAAGAACTGTGGTAGCCACCAGCTCCCAGGTGTCCAGGGGGTCTGATGGGTGCTGTTTTGTTGCAGAGGGCCTGCATTGACTTTGCCATCAGCGCCAAGCCCCTGACGCGGTACATGCCCCAGAACAGGCACACCTTCCAGTACCGCGTGTGGCACTTCGTGGTGTCCCCGTCCTTTGAGTACACCATCATGGCCATGATAGCACTCAACACCGTGGTGCTCATGATGAAGGTGAGCTCATCCTGCTTGGAGCAGCAGGATCAGTTGGGAAGGGTTTGGTTGTGGAGATGCTTTGAGACAGTGTCTGTGTGGGAATTCCCTTGGCATATCCACATGAAACAACGCAGGAGCCGAACTGGAGGTGGCACCTTTTCTAGAAGAAGTGACCCAAATTATTTTGACCTCTTAACTACTGCAGGCAGATGTGGATTTACTCTGTTCTCCCTTCTTAGAAGAAGTGGCATTCTGTCCTGGGAGAGGGGTGGAGAGAGTAAGGAGGAGATGTTCTTGATGCCCCCAGGGCAAGGAACGGGGATCACCACAGACCTGTCCTGAGCGAGGGGTGAAGAAAGGAAGAAATTCTTGAGGCAGCCAGGGCAGCAAACCTAGGCCACACTGGGTCTGTGCTGGGACAGTTACCAGCCAAGAGGCTGACAGACACCCTCCTGGCTAGTGCTCTCTCTGTTTCCATCAGTACTACTCTGCTCCATACACCTACGAGCTGGCCCTGAAGTACCTGAACATTGCCTTCACCATGGTGTTCTCCTTGGAGTGCGTCCTCAAGATCATCGCTTTCGGCTTCCTGGTGAGTGCCTGCTCCGGTTCTTTATCAGGGTGGTAATTTGGACTTTGGCAGTGCACAGATCACAGAGAAAAGGTATTAATAACGTGAGGTTGCTGCTACTTATTTTGGATCCTGGCTTGAGAGCTGCTTTCAGGCTGCAATCTTTTGGTTCTCATTGCACTTCCCAGTGCTGGATGCTGCTGGGAGAAGCCACACTGCTGCTTTACTTCTTGCCTTGTGCTCTGTGCCTGCACCACGCATGTTTTGTGCTGCTGGTCTGTTAGAGCCCACTGCTGCTGCACATGCTGGTGGCTGTGCTCCCTTGTCTCCACAAGTCAGGAGATGCTGGTCCAGTTCTGTCCTTGGTCTGTACCAGCTGGACCAGACCTGAGCAGCAGTGAGACCTCTCTGACTGATTCACAGTCCTCGAGTGCCCAGCTGCTCATCTGGGATCTGAAACCACAGATTGTTTTTTCTTCAGATATCCTTTGCTGCTTATGGGAGACAAAGTCCACCATTAGGAGGGTTTCTAGCCACCTTCCTTGCTCCCAGAAGCACCAGTCATGGTCATGTTTGGTCATGTACCAGCTGCTGCACAAATTGCAGGGGCTGAGATGTGTCCAGGTGTCTGTGAAGAGGAAGGCAAAGCAGCCTCCTGGCTGTGGGGGTAAATGTGCTGAGCTGTTGCAGCCTGACCTAGGCTGTGGCTACTTCTCCTGCTCCCATCTGTCAGGGTCGTCTGTTGGATGCATGAATCATCTCCCAGGAGAAGCTGCTTGCTGCAGACATGCCCAGGTCTGCCACTGTCTCAGACACAGGACGGTGTTCCGGACCGTGGCTGCATACAGATGGGCTGCGAGGTCTCCACCGCTGTCCATGAGCAGCTTTGTCCCGTGGCCCAGTGCCCTTCAGACCTGCCATCCCTGAGCTCAGATCCACCTTCCCTCTCTCCCTCTTTCTTTTACAGAATTATTTCCGGGATACCTGGAACATCTTTGACTTCATCACGGTCATCGGCAGCATTACGGAGATCATCCTGACGGACACTAAGGTGAAGCAGGGGCTGGGAGCAGCGGGGTGTGGGGTGGTGCTGTGAACTCCCACCTCCCTCTGACCCTCTCGTCCTCTCCCAGCTGGTGAACACCAGCAGCTTCAACATGAGCTTCCTGAAGCTTTTCCGGGCCGCTCGGCTCATCAAGCTGCTCCGCCAGGGTTACACCATCCGCATCCTGCTCTGGACGTTTGTGCAGTCCTTCAAGGTCAGTCTCATGTACCCCGGCCTCTTCCCAGGCCACAGAGATGTGGTGCTGCTCCCAAATACGGGCTGTTCCCAAGGCCTTGTAGGAGAAGTGGATCAGCAACGCTCACCTGTGTGTTTTGTACTCCTCTGAGGCCGGACCTGTGATAGATGAGATGACCCATCTCCTTCTCTTGCAGGCACTCCCCTACGTCTGCCTCCTGATTGCCATGCTTTTCTTCATCTACGCCATCATTGGGATGCAGGTGAGACAGACGTGTCCGTGTGTGACCCTCTGGCACGGCCGGTGACACTGGCACATCCCCAGCCTTGCACACAGGGGCGAACCTTGTGCCCGCCTGTCACTGCTGTGCCCGCTCACAGCGCCAGGAAGGTGCTGAGGATGGAACAGCTTCTCTGGGAGCTGCAGGGCCACATGCCCTGGGGAAACTGCCATGGGCTTGCTCAGTCAAGCTCCACAGCTGCCTTCCTAACTGGTACCTTTGGAGATGTGGCCTTGGGGGTTCAGCTGGGGGTCTGCCATCCATCTTGTCCCTGTAGCTGCACCACTGATGGTCTGTTTGGGGGGCTCACATTCAAGGCCCTGTTGTGCCCTCCCAGCTGGGGGGTCTGCAGAGCACAGGGATGCCTCAGCCTGGCAGGGTGCAGCTGGTGAATAAGAGGCACGTGAGCTGAACCCCTCAGCTCTGCATGTGCTGTGGGGCTGGCTCGCCTCTGCTGTGACTAAATCCCACGCTGGAGATGTGACAAAGCATCCTCGGCGACAAGCACTGGGGATGTGGCGCTGCCTGATGAGCTGCTGCAGTACCCAATGCCTGGCAGGAGCTGATTTTGGGGTGACAGAGGCCCCTGGCTTGTGCTGTTGAGGAACTTCCAGGGCCATGGCTGTTTTTTGCCACCCTGTCCTGCACACCTTGGCACCAGCTCCAGGTGTTCTCCTAAACAGCCGCCATCTGACTCAGCCCACCTCCCTGATGGGTGGTAGTATTGGATTTTTTAATTTTTTTTTTTTTTTTTAACACCATTGTGAACAAATCCCCAAGCAGTAAAGTCTGTGGGCGTTATTGGAGCAAAATAGCTAGAGGCAGAAAATATTCCACAATTACACATTCCAAAAAACCTGTACAGGGAAAATATACTCTGCAGTTGGTGTATTTTTAGGTTCAGGGAAAGGGGAATAAATATTTAACAGTAATAACAGCACATTTTTCCAATTTGAGGCACTTTACGAATGTTCGGTATGTCTTACCACAGCCTTGGCTGAGGGTTGTTGGTAGAATATTGTCCACAGTTTGATCTTTGTTGCCTCTCTTGGCCCTGAGCATGGTGGGGTCTGTCCCTCCCTCCCTGAGCCCTTCCCCACCCTGTTTGCAGTGCTGTGCCTGACCCCAGCATCACAGGCCATTTCTCCACCAAGGGAAAAAGCTCCTGGAAGCATCCAGATCTGTGACCCAGCTCCCACCCAGCGTGGTGGGACTTTGTCCCTGCACCTCCAGGATGCATAGCTGGGGTCGCTGGGTGCCAAGTGGTGCTCAGATGGCATTGAGGGATGGATGTGGAATGGTTGGACTCAGCTGATCCCAGGCCCTCCGTGCTCCTGTTTCCATGGTAGCTCAGCCTCTCGCAGCCTTTGCCACCCACAGCAAATCCCTGCCAAGGAGAGGAGAGTCTCCTTCCCCAATGGCTGCCTGGCACCAGCTCCTTGGCACGCTGCTGTGCACCAGCCTGTGTTTGCTGGGGTACTTTCGTGCAATCACAGAGTCAGAGAATGCTTTGGGTTGGAAGGGACTTTCAAGGCCACCTTGTCCAGTCCCATGGCAGGAACACCTTCAGCTGGATCAGGTTGCTCAGAGCCCTGTCCAACTTGATCTGGAACGTTTTCAAGGACGACAATGTGAACGTGAAGCAGCTGCTTCCCTGGCTGACAAGCTCTTGCCTGAAGAGCTGGGCCCTTTTTCTCCCTTCTGTAGGTTTTTGGCAACATCAAACTAGATGAGGAAAGCCACATTAACCGGCACAACAACTTCCGCAGCTTCCTGGGCTCCCTCATGCTCCTCTTCAGGTGAGCAGCTGTGGAAAGTCTTCCCCCGCATGCCGGAGATGTGTTTAATTCGGGCAGGGGGTGGTGAGATTTCTCCTGGGGGCATCCGGGCTCCGTTCTGTGGCTGATGGGGCTGTGTTGGGGACAGGAGTGCCACCGGAGAGGCGTGGCAGGAGATCATGCTGTCCTGCCTGGAGGGCAAAGGCTGCGAGCCCGACACCACGGCTACGTCCGGGCAGAACGAGAACGAGCGCTGCGGCACCGACCTGGCCTACGTCTACTTTGTGTCCTTCATCTTCTTCTGCTCCTTCCTGGTGAGCTGCCTCCTCTGAGGGCTCTGGGGATCCCCCTTGTCAGCACCCCAGCCATCAGGTCATCTTCCATCACCTTCCCATCATCATTCTTTCTTCTCTCTACCTTATCAGCACCCCAGCCATTGGGTCATCTGCCATCACCTTCCCACCATCACTCTTTCCTGTCTCTCCCTTCCCTTTGGTCTTTGTTGCCTCTCTTGGCCTTGAGCATGGTGGGGTCTGTCCCTCCCTCCCTGAGCCCTTCCCCACCCTGTTTGCAGTGCTGTGCCTGACCCCAGCATCACAGGCCATTTCTCCACCAAGGGAAAAGCTCCTGGGAGTGTCCAGGACTGTGACCCAGCTTCCTCTTTCTTCTCTCTCTCTCTTCCCTTCTCTGCTCCCACTCCCCCCACTCTCCTTTCTCTCTGCCTTTTCCCCTTTGATTTAGATGCTCAACCTGTTTGTGGCAGTCATTATGGACAACTTTGAATACCTGACACGGGATTCCTCCATCCTGGGCCCTCACCATCTGGATGAGTTTGTCCGGATCTGGGCAGAGTATGACCGAGCAGCGTGGTATGTAGCCAGCTCCTTCTCTCCCAAGCAACCTCTCAGATCTGGTTTTAAACCAGGGTCTCTGTGTTCTCCTGCTGGAACTGTAGTTCTCAGTGGTGTCTGGGATAGTCAGGCATGTGCTGCTGTCACCCATGGTGGCGACAAGGGCAGCAGCTGGTTCTTGTACTGGTTGGTGGCACAGGCGTCTTGGGCGATGTTCAGTTTGCCGTGGGGTGTTCATCCTGAGTGCTGGATGTTCCTGCTCTTCCTCTCCAGATCCCTCCCAGCCTCCTTTCCCATCCCTGTGCACCAGCTGGGAGCCTTTTCCCTGAGACTGGCTCCATCCCTTGGTCCCCAGCACCCACAGCTCCTGGTAAAAGCAGGGCTGAGCGGGGCTTGTTCCCACCCATGGGGATCTGCTGGGCTCCTGCCAAACCACCTGCAGAGGACATTGTTTGGGGTGTGTTTGGGGAGCTGTGTTCTGTGCTGGCCAGCCCACTCACCCCTCTCGAGGGCTTTGGCTCCTGCCCTTCTGCCCTCGCTGATGAGGACCTTGGAGAACAGGGCTCCCATTTGGAGGCAGCAGCCTGTTTCCAGCACTGGGATGGGCTTACAGGGCCCATACCCACCTTTGGTGGCCAAATTTTGGCTCTGTTCCTGCTGCTGCAGAGGCCTTGCTCTCCACTGCTCCTCCTCCTCGGATGGTCCCAAGCATCCCTAGAGCAATGGGGTACCCTTGGCAGCTCTGGGAACGTGCTTGCCCTTCACTCAGCCCCAGCACCACCAGGGTGCCTCGTGTGGCCCCTTGCAGAGCCCAGGGACTCTTTGGGGCTGTGATGCACCACTGCCAGGGAGCCTGGTGCCATCTTAACTCTTGGCCATGGCAACCCCACACGCTCCTTTTGGAGACTCTTTGCCTCCATGTCCTGCCCTCAGGAGATCACCCCCAGTCAAGGTATTTTTTTTATGCCCAATATTAGCTCCAACCAGAGAAAGGAGAGGAGGTGGAGCAGTGAAACACCCAGCTGCTCGCTGTGAGGTGGCTCTTGGGAAGGGTTTCTTCACTTCCTGATTCACTCTCATCACCCATGATGGTGGCCGCGGTGTCCAGGAGCCACTGTAAAACAAGCCTGAGCTGTCCTGTCTGTGCCACGTGCCCCTCTGATTCCTGAGCAGGCCAGGCTTGTAGTTAGGGGACACTGGAGACAGTGGTGGCAGCCCTGGCGCCGGTGCCGGGCCAGGAACGGGTGAGTACATCCCAGCAGCTCCCAGCGCATCCCGACAGTGCCACCATCACACGGAGCTCTCCTCCAGCACCAGTGGGGAGCAGGGATGGGCTTTGTCCAGCTGGTTGGGTTCTGGTTGGTTCTTCAGCAGTGGACAGGGGCTGGGAAAAGAGCAAGGAGAAAGGAACCGGAGGCAAAGGCGCTGGGCAGGACGGTGGTGACGCCACTCTTTGCCTCCCCGCGTGGTTCCCCTCTGAGCTTGTCCAAGGATGCCCAGGAGGCTGCAGCAGCTGCACCTCAGCACTTCCACCCCACGCTTCCCAAAGGGCTCTGGGCTGGAGCAGAGCGGGGAGCTCAGCATCCTGCACCCCCTCCTGCCAGCTCCGTGCCTCGGCTGCTTCCTTGTTTCCATGGTGCGGGAGGATACGGCCGTATCCCGGGATGGCTGCACCGGCTCTGGGCAGATGTGCTTCCGTGGGAGGAAAGGAGGGTGTGTGTTTGGGAAGGTTTGCTTCTAATAATGTGCACCCTCGGCAGAGCTGGGCTGCTGGTCGGAGCACAGGACCAGAGAGCCCCAGGTGCCCCAGCCGCCAGCTGGTCACATTATCCCTCCCTGTCTCAGGTTCCCCAGATCTTGGAGGCACGAGTGGCTCAGCTGCCAGTCTCCCTGGGACCACGTGGGTCTCGGAGAGCTGGCTGTGTGAGGACAGGGGCTCTGGTGATGTGACGGGGCACAACTCCACGGGTTAGAACTCCACCAAGCTGCAGGCTCACCCTGTCTGAAATCCCAGCCCTCTCCCTCCAGGCGCAGGGGTCAGGGGCACAATGAGGAAGGGCCGTGGGATGCTGCCCACTGCCAAAACTGGTGAAGATGGGACAGTGTGAGGAGATACGAGCCAACTCTCACGGTGGAAAAGGCAGTAGCTGCTGCTCACAGCTTTCTCCTCTCTGGGTCTGACAGAGCCAGAAGGAGAAGAGCTGTGCTGTGCTGGGGCTCTTGCCCCACAGGTGGCCCCAGCACCCCCCCGTTAAGCTCTCCATCCTCCCCCTCCACCCTCTCAGTGTCCTATTAACCCACCTGTGCTTCCTTTGCAGCGGCAGGATCTCGTATAAGGATATGTACAAATTAGTACGGGTGATCTCGCCTCCTCTGGGCCTAGGAGAGAACTGCCCCTACAGGGTGGCGTGCAAGGTTTGCCTCCCAGTCCTCCGCCACAACCTGGCCACGGGACACACCATCCACCCCTCCTTCCCCCCGCTCCACTGCCACCGCGCCTCCCCAGGGAACCCTGATGTTGCTTTCCTTCGAGTTTAAAGAGGTCCACTGCCTCCCAGAGCCAGCAGCTGTTCCCCTCCAGGGGAGGCATCAGTGGGGCCAGGGGGGGCTCAGAGCCTCCTGGGGTGGGTTTTGACAAATTGTGCCCCCCAGCCAGCCCCCAGCCCCCAGTTCCACCGGTGCAGAGAGCCCCGAGGGGCACCAGGCCAGATACCACTGTCCCTGCTCGACTTCTCAGAGCATGTCACGTGGGACAGCGAGGTTTTTGGGAGGGTTTGCTCCTCAGGAAGGAAGGAGGGAGCAAAGGCTGGAGGACATTGGGGACTTTGCTGTTGTTTTGAACAGTGAGGGCTGGGGGAGGACGAGGAGACCATGGTGACCCCTGTTCCTGGGGGACGCTGTGCTGTACCCAACAACCCTGTCCTCAAGTGTGCACTTTGGAGGACAAACTACAATGTCTCTGAGGAGCAGGACTCTTGCTAGTCTTGCACATAGCTTGCTGGATCTGCCTGGGAGATGGTGACAACAGGGCACATCTCTGGAGCTTGGCAGCTCCTCTCCCTTGAGCTCAGCTCCTGGCTGCTGGCCACGAGTCCAGGACAGTGATTTGGTCTCTTTGTGTCTCTCTGACTTGAAGGGGTTTTTTAAAATTTTATTTTGGGGTGACAGTCGAGCAAAATCCTGCACCTGCTGCATTCTCTGAAGTGCCGTGACACCTTTGTCTGTGCCCGTGGCACGAAAGGATGAATCACAGAGCTTGCTCTTCCTTCTGCGTCCCTCATGGCATCTGGGGTGTACAAGGGAGCTCAGACAGCCCCAGCCCTTGCTCTTGCCTCTGCAGAGGAGGAGGAGGAGGACTCCTTGCTGCAGTGTGGTGTAGTCACCACATCCTTCTGGGAACATCAGAAAGGCTTTTCTTCCAGCTGACACCCCCGGAACAGCTCTGTCACCCTCCACACGTGTGGACGTGAGGCCGGTTTTGCCAGAGGCAAAGCAGCACAAGAAAGACAAGGCCTGGATGATTGGTCATCTCATTTAGGAAGATATATTTAGGAATGGGAGATTTCTTGCAAGAACCTCAGATGGCTCATCTGTTCCAGGAAGGGCTCCTTGGAGTCTTTCCACCCTTCTCTGCTGCTGCATCCCTGGCAAAAGATGGCAGCTTGGCTGAGGACACTTGCTCAGGTCCCTGCAGGCAGAAGACACCTTTGGGAGGATGGTGAGCCCTTCTCAGCAGGGCTCCACTGGCACATGCTGCTTTCCTAACTGGATCACCGGGGGCTCAGAGGGGCACCTGTAATGCTTCCTTGGAGGAGGGAGTCTCAGAGCCATCGGATTTCTGCTGACTGTGGATGGGCAGAGCAGTGAAGGTGGATAAACTCAAGGAGAGGCAGAAGCAAGGAGTGCTGAGAACAGCTTCTGTTGTCATGTGAGGGAGACCATCCCCAATCTCTACCTCATGTTACCTCGGTCTCCTCCTCCCTGTGCAGGAGATATTTCAAGAACATGGAGTTTTCAAGGGTTCCTATTGCTCTGGAACAATTCCCAAAAGACGGAAAAAAGAAATCCATGTGGTAGCTGCATCTCTTGCCAGATCCCAAAATGCCAAGTCAGCTTGTAGACCTTTCAGTTCAGTGAGCCTGCCCTGCCTGTCAGGTGAATGCCCCACAGATAATATTATCCCTGTGGACATCACCTCATCCTGAATCTACTCATAGCACTCCTGGTGCTCCCTTCCTAACAGCCTGTCTGGCACAGTGCTTATTTCCTAGCCACAGGAGGACAGATGTCCTGTCTCCCACGTTTCCTCCTCTGCCACTCACAGGCTTCTCTCAGGGCCAAGCCATTAATCCCTGGTGGTTTTACAGGCCACCTGTGCTGTAGTGGGTCACATCTCTGTCCAGGCACAGATAGATGGGTTACATCCTCCATCTCCGCACGTGCCTGTGCTTGGACCAGCTCTTGGGTTGTCCTGATACCATTCCACGTGCCTAGCTGTGCTTCAGTCTGTGGGGAAGTGGTGTCTGGGCACAGCTGTGCTGCTCAGAAAGCTCCAAGATCTCTGCTCTGAGCAGCAGCAAAGTGTGCAGTTCTCATGTGATCTGTCTCGGTGACTGACACAAAGTCTTCCTTTGGTGGACTCTGTTCCTCCTTCGTTGTGTGGAGAATCTCAGTATGAGGGGCAGTGCCTGTTTTGTGCTGGGTTCCCCAGAATTCCCCCTGCCAGGAAGGATGGCAGGATGGAAGATCACTGTCTTGCTTTCTTTTTTGCACTGAATTCATGCATGAAAATTTTAGTCATCTCACCCTGAGTTGATGCGCATCCAGCTCTGACAAGGTGGTGCTGGTGGACTCCTGGATATTTCCTCTTGATCATCCTGCCTATCATCCTCCAGTGTTGTTATCAACCATCTTTTGGGTGCGACTGGCCCAGCCCAAACAGCTCCTGTCATCAGTTCTGTTCACATCTGAAATGTCAGGCCTTATCTTGGTAGGGGCCTTTTTGACTAGGGGTCTGCTTCCAAACCCTGAGGAGAGGAGATCTCCTCTCCCATTTCCACGCTGCTCTGAGCACATCCTAGGGAAGAAGCCAAGATCCCACGGGGATGCTTAATTTTTTGGCAGTGCCCTGTCTCACAGGGATGGGCTCCTGTCCAGCAGTGAGGGTCGATGCCTTTGGTGTCGTAAGGTTGCCCATCCTGAACCTTGCAGTGCAGCCTGGCACGAGGGGAAGAAGAGGTGACCAAGCCCAGGGTCCCTGAGAGATATGGACGTGCAGAGAGAGGGAGACACAGCCCAGCTACCCCAGCCTGGCCGAGGGCAGCCCCGGGTGCCCATTTTTGGTGGCGTTCTTTGCTCAGCAATCCCAGGCAGGTCCTTACCGAGCAGAGGAGTGCAAGGGGATGGGGGGGGGTCCCGCCCTAACTGCTCCTGTGGGAAACCCAAACGAACCCCAATGTTGGAAGGCCCAAACAGCTGCCTCTGCTGAGACTCTTTAAACTCCAACCTGGTGGAACTTGCAGCCGCATGTGGGAGCGAGCCAGGGCGGGAGCATGGCATGCCCAACTTTTCTTCCCGGTTTTTTTTTTCCAGCCGATTCAGCATGCCTTTTTGCACTGGTGCATGGTGGGAAAGTGGTCCATCCGCAGAGCCAGACGGAAGCAACTGGGCATCTTCCTTTGACAAGTGACCCTGGCCCACTGCCTTCTATGCAAGATGCTGCCTCCCAATTGCATAGACCCCACGAGCTGGGGATACACAGCCTTTGGCTATGGGTTAGGTGGCCATGCCAAGCAATACCAGGCACCCCCCCCGGGAGGGAAGACGCTCCAGAGGCCACAGAGCACCGTGGTGCAAACCACCCTTATCTCAAATAACCCATGGCTCGAGTGCCGTGTATCTGATTTATACCACTCGCACACAGCCCTGGAACCTGTGGGACGAGGTGGGGGCTGCTGGAGGGCTTTAGGAGAGGGGTTGAGACCAGAGGAGTCGTCCCAGGCTGGTAGCGAGACAGGCGCTTGAGGCCAGCAGCAGAGAGGAGAGGGGTGAGTTGCTTTCTGCCAGCATTCCTGGGTCTGTGTGAGCAGTGCTATAAATCCACATCAGGACAGTCTCTCATGTATGATTTGCCTTGATTAACGGGTTTCCTGTTCTTTTCCTGTTTGTCCGTTTGTTTTTTGTTTTTTTCTTTTCTCTCCTGTTTTTCCTGTACTATTTTCCGTTTGTATGTTTTTTTTCTGCTCTCTGGGAATGCCTCCTCTCTCTGCATCTCCCTCCCTCCCCTTCCCCCTCCATGAGCAGTGGCCGAATCCATTACACTGAGATGTATGAAATGCTGACTCTTATGTCACCACCGCTAGGCCTCGGCAAGAGATGTCCTTCCAAAGTGGCCTATAAGGTAGATCAACCCTTCCTTCTCTGGGGGTTAGAGCCCAGCAGGAGCCGGGGCACCTGCGGGAGGTGGGGCCGGGGAAGCCGGGGAGTTGTTGGGGTGTCCAACGTGTGTTTGGCTCACTTCTGGGGGAGCCTGGTGTGCCCACCAGAGCCTCGGCCACGCTGGCTGGTCCCCACTGCCCACTCACGGGATGCTGCCGTGGTCACTCCAAGGGGAAAAGGAGGGGCAGGATCAGCAGCAGTGTGGAAGAGGGAGGGCTGGAGGAGGTGAGGTGAGGAGCAACCCCACAGCGCAGTTAGGAGAGTGAGGTGTCCTTAGGAGTTCATCCCCAGGAGTTTGGAACCATATTGATCCCAACTGGTGCAGAAGCTCGTGGAGATGGGAAGCAGGTGGGCAGTGGGGACAAATCCCAAATCCCATAGTAGCAGGCCTGCTGTGTGTGAGGAGCCAGGACCATCAGCAGGGGCTGTCCCAGGGATGGCTTGTGCAAGGCGAAACCAGGGGCCTTCCAGAGGCAGCCCTGAGTTGTCCCACCCAGAGTGGTGGCTGTCAGTCAGGTCCCGGCTGCGTAGGCATGGATCAGGAGTGTGGGAAACCATGGAGGATGTGCTGCGTGGCTTTCTGAGGGCAGCAGCTGCCAGGACAGGACCCAGAGCTACAGGAGGATCTGTTGTCCAGGAGGCAATTAGGGTTTTTCTTGGCCTTTTAGCAGGGCTAGCACAAAGGGATTCCTGCACACTTCCAAACATGCTTCCAGCCTCTCCGGCTCTCACGTGCTTGCTCACACAAGCATATATCCACCATCACACTTTTCCAGGGGGAAAAAGAGAGGCCTGAAAGCAGGAAAGGGATGTGAGAAGCTGGGTGAAAAGGAATGGGCAGGGAAGGGCTGACCCAAGGTATTCACAAAGCAAAATATACTCTCTGGAAAGTGGATCTGGTCACTTCGGTTTGCACCCCGCCTGCCCAGGGTGGGGAAGGAGCATGGCGTGTCTAACCTGCCTTGGTTGCCCTTTTCTCTTTCCTTCTGCACTTCTTCCACCCTCCCCTCCCCTTCCTTTCCCTTCCCCACCCATGGATAATTTGGACCCCCCTGCATGTGCTGGCAAACTTCATCTCTGAAAGACGCAAAAAGGGAGTGCCAGGATGTAGCATGCTAGAGGAATCCAGCCGATCTGAAGTCCCTGAAGGTTAGGGACCCTCCTCTCCCCTGCCCCAGGTGGGAAGGGTTGAGAGCTGGAAAGCCAAACCACCCGGGAACGGAAACCTGAGCCCATCTCCCCTTCCCGCACATCCCACATGCCCGCATCCCTGATGGAGCAGGTGTGTCTTCCCAAAAGTGCCGGGGGGTGCTGTGGCAGCCGTGGGGAAGGGGGCTCAGGGGCCGTTCCTGGGGTGCAGGAGGAGCCCTGGAAGGCAGTGAGCCGGTGTCCTGGGGTGGAAGGAGCCGGGGAGGTGGGGCTGGTGGGGTGATCCTTGCCCTTCTTTTTTGGCTGTGCTGTTTTGACACTCTTTGTTGCTTTTTATTTTTTTTTTATTTTTTTTTTTAATTTTGATTTTTCCTTTTTTCCCCCCTTTTGTTTAATGTTTAATTTCTTTTCCTCCAGCCTGGTCGATGTGTTTTTCGATATTGTTTTCCGTCCGCTGTTTTCTTCTCTCTCTTGCGCAGAGACTGGTGCTGATGAACATGCCTGTGGCCGAGGACATGACGGTGCACTTCACCTCCACCCTCATGGCGCTGATCCGCACGGCCTTGGACATCAAAATTGCCAAAGGTAAAGGCTGTGGCACGGAGGGGACGGAGCCAGCAGGGCTGCGGAGTGCCCGTTGTTCTTTTGTAGAATCCCGGGATGGTTTGCATTGGAAAGAACCTTAAAGATCATCCTGTTCTATCCCAGGTTCACCTTCCACCACCCATCCAGCCTGGGCTTGAACACTTCCAGGGATGGGGTATCCATGGCTTCTCTGGCCAATCTGTTCCAGGGCCTCACCACACTCTGAATTTCTTCCTAATATCCAATCTCAATCTACACTCACTCAGCTTGAAATCATTCTTCCTTGTCCCATCACCCTGAAAAAAGTCCCTTTCTCTATGGCCGGGCTGAGGACCTCATAACTATTTTGGGATTGGCTGCCCAGAGCCTGGATGCACACGGATGGGAGCAAGCACCTTGAACAGGCAAATTTCTGCCACTTTCTTTAAAAAGAAAACAACAACTATTTCTTTTAGGGAAGAGGTAGAGATTTCTTTTCTTTCAGAGAAAAGAAACAGCTTGATGTCCGCTGTATAATGGAGGGGAGAGAGAGAGCATTCCTCTTTCTCCCCACGTAAAAAGCCAAACCAAGGATGGAAAATATGTCCTTGGCTTCCTTAGGCTGTGGGGAAAAGAAACCTCTCTCTCTCTCTCAGGGAAGGTAAAATGTTCAGAGCAGGGAAGCATGCTTTGTTGTTGCTGCTGGAAAGGCTGTGATTCATCAGATCAAAAACTTCCTGCAGAAACATGGCATTTTCAATAAAACATCCCCTAGGAACAGCTCAGCTATTGGAAGAAAACCCTGCCCAGGGTGAGATACCATCCAAAGCCCAGTGCTCAGACAGCAATGATGGGTTCAAGCCCCTCTGAACAAAGCAGAGATTTGACACTGGATCTCGTACAGCTCACCCAAATTGCCCTGTCCTTGGGTGACTCCGATGGGGCACCTTGACAGCTTCTGATGGTCCCAGAGCTTCCTGAGCTCGGCAGACCCCTGTCCAGAGAGCTCTGCTCTCCGTGCACAGCCTCGCCGAGCATTTCAGGATTTACCAAGCGGAGCTGCTCTTCCACCAGCACATGATCTGCTCACCAGCAAAAAGAAAGTGGGGCAGCAGCAGGTGTGTGTGGGCTGGAGTAGGATTGGAACTGTAGAGACGGACCCAAGGCAAGCTTGAAGGTGGCAGCTTTGAGTGGGAGGGCAGGGGATGGGGAGATGGAGGCACAGATGGAAGGGATGCTAGGAAAGTTTCCCTGTGGGAGCAGGAGACCAGGCTCGCTGATGCAAGGTGGCCCTCCTGGCCCAGAGAGATGGATGCTGAGGTGGAACCTCACTTCAGGATGGGAAAAGGAGGGGTTGGTTGGACCCTGGTGCCAAGGTTTGATATGTGTGAGCCATTTTTGCTCCCTGCTGTTGAAGGTGGTGCAGATTGGCAGCAGTTGGACTCCGAGCTCCAAAAGGAGATCCTGACCATTTGGCCTCACCTGTCCCAGAAGATGCTTGACCTGTTGGTACCCATGCCAAAAAGTGAGTCTTGGGGGGTGCTGTCGTTGCTTTCAAATCCCCCTCATCCCCACAGCAGCTTCTTCCCAAAGGGAGGTGCAGACTGGCCAGACCCATCCCCAGCTCAGGGACAAGTAGAGAAAGGGTTTGTTCTGCCTTGTTCTGCTTGGCTGCTTGGGAACTCTCTGGAAAACCCCCCAGTTTGCAGGGATCTGCTCCTGCCAAAGCCATAGTCTCCTGTAAATCCTCCTGGAGCATAGCAGGGAGGGAGGCTGGGCACACCTGATGATATGATGAGGACGTGTGCCTTGGTGGCTTAGGACGACGATTTCAAGCCATCTTCATCTATTTTATTTCCGTGGGGAGTTGAAATATACTCCCTCTAGCCACCTCCCAGGCTCTAGCTAGCTCAGTTGCTCAGGGGTTTTAGTGAAATATATTTCATAGAGACAGAATAAAGATTTCAAAAGAGTGGCTCTCAGCCCCGACCTCAGTCCAAGCTTTATTCTTGAAGTGATGTTCCAGGAGAGCAAGGAGAGAGAGAGAGAGAACAGGAAGAGACAGGGGTTTATCTAGGAAAGATATTGGCCCTGAGCCAATAGGGTCAGGAGTAGGTAAGATAGGGAGGAAGAGTCCAACTACATGGCACAGGCTTCAGGGGGACTCTGAGGGGAAAAACCATTCCTCAGAGGAACACAACAGGGAATGTCTGGGTGCTCAGCACTCTGTCCTTTGGAACAGTGAGAAGATTTTGGGGATTATCCCAGAGTTGGGCTCTTCCCAAGATCCAAGCTGGTGCCTTCTCTTACAACACAAGTGACCCCATTTTGTTCCCTCATGCTCCCAGCCTCTGACTTGACTGTTGGGAAAATATATGCAGCCATGATGATCATGGATTACTACAAGCAGAGCAAGGCGAAGAAGCAGCGGCAGCAGCTGGAGGAGCAGGTGAGGCTCAGCCAGGGCAAGATGGGCATGTTCAGATCACCCTCTCTGCTTCTCACCACCTCCCAACCCAAACGTGCAGCCAGCTGGGATGAAAACAATGGTGCAGGTCAGGGTTTGGGGTCTAGAAGGCGTGTCTGTGATCATACTCAGTCCCTGACAGGAGACACGAGCGCAGTGTCCTCTTCCTGAGTGGTGGGAGCTTGGCTGGGGAAGCACTGGATGTTCATCCACGTTTCCTACAGGCTCAGTTTCTTCCTATCTCCACTGCAGAAGAATGCCCCCATGTTCCAGCGCATGGAGCCGTCCTCTCTGCCGCAGGAAATCATCTCCAACGCCAAGGCTCTGCCATACCTCCAGCAGGACACCCTCTCGGGCCTGTGAGTACTGCCTGTCACTTTTCTGCTCTTGCAGCCCGTGTTTCCTTCTTGGAGCTGGCACTGGGCTGCAGAGAGGGTTAAATTGCTGCTGGGAGCAGGGAAGAATCTCCTGGCACAAAGCTTTTGCAGGATTCCAGGTACCTGCTGGTGTGTGTCAGTGTCAGCAGCAGCAGCCGAGGTGGCAGAAGGGGTGGCCAGGGGTCTGTGGGTGCTCTTCCTGCAGGATCATCCTGGCACCCTTCATCTAGGGGTGAAGCTGAGCCCCAGGAGCTGTTGAGCAGTGCAGGGTCAGAGATGGATTCCAGCACCCTGGCTGGTGGGAATGAGGTGATAAGGGTTTCTGTCACTGCTCCTGAGATGTCCCACTGCTGCTGCAGGACTCAGGTGTACTCTCCTGCCTTGGGGCACCACTTCAGCTCTCCAGGGAACATGATGTTTGTCTCAAACGTGGGGTCTCAACAGCACGGAGGGTCAGACACGGGGCTGCCCAGCTCTGAGCTGCTGGAGAGGTGATCCCAGGGATGGCAGCAGCCAGCAGGCTCATGGCCTCCCTGAAGCTGGGCTGTGTTTGCAGGAGCAGCCGAGGTGGGTTCCCCTCGCTGAGCCCGCTCTCGCCACAGGAGATCTTCCAGCTGGCGTGCATGGATCCAGCCCAGGAGCAGTTCCAGGAGCACCAGTCTCTGGTAAAGTCATGCACTGCTCCTCTGCAGGCCCAGCATGGATGCTGGTGGGCATGGGGAGGTGTGGGGAGCGAGCACAGCACAGGGATGGCAGCTGCTGGGTCATGCACAGATCCAAAACAAGGGACAAATATCCTTGGCTGTCCTCCAGCTGGGGCTCTGCCCCGGCCTCTGGCACTGGGGACACAGAACAGCCATCCCTGGACCTGCCCTGATCCATGGGACGGACCAGGCAGCACAAGTGCTTTTGGGGCGAGAGCGATGACCAATGTCCTGCAGTAAAATATCCTTCTCTCCACAGGCTATTTTTGCCACTGAGCACTCATGTCAGTGGGTTACCCCGTGCTGAGTGATGGTATCTGATGTTTTCGGATTTGTGTCCATTTTGTTGTCAGTGGTGGTGTCCCCAGTCCCCCAACCAAGCTGTCAAACTGTCTCCAGCAGGAGCAGCCCTCTCTGGCCTCACACACGTGCCAGCCTGTCTGTCTGTGTGTGTATATATATATATCACATATTTATATATATCACACATCTATATATATCACGCATCTCTCTATATCTCCATGTCTGCGTGTGCATTCCTGCACCACCCAATGCAGTGTGGTGCCACCGTGCATCCCCAGACCAGTCTGTGTCCCCAAGGGTCCGTAGCTCTGTGTCACCTGTGTATGACACAGCAGGGGTCCCCAAGGGTCTGTAGCTCTGTGTCACCTGTGTATGACACAGCAGGGGTCCCCAGCCCAGTCTGTGTCCCCAAGGGTCTGTAGGTCTTTGTCACTTGTGTATGACACAGGCAGGCATCCCCTGCCTCAGCCATATGGAGAGGTGGCAGGCGACACTTCCCCTGCCCCCATAAAGTCACCTTCTAGTGACCTCCAGGGTCACTTTGTGCCCATCTTCTCAACACCAAACATCCACAGTGTCCCCTAAAACCTGGGAATTAACCAAAGCATGTAAGTGCTGTGGACAGTGTGTGCTCTTTTAACAGAGGTGTGGCCAGGAAGCTTTTGAAGCAGGATCAGAGACAAAATCCCATCCATTTGTCACCTCCTGGCAAAAGGAGTTAAACCCTGGGCACTCAGGGTGTCCCCAGACCCAAGCAGGGTTTCCAGTGTTGCAAGGGCAGCTGGCCATCAGGCAAGCCTGAAGCACCACATCAGGGCTCACCTGGTAGTGTGAACTGGAGAGTATTTTTCAGTGGCAATGTGATGAATTCTAATGGCTTAGACTCTGTTTTTCATAGAACCATTGAATAGTTTGGGTTGGAAGGGACCTTTTAAAGCTCATCTACTTCCAACCTTCCTGCCATGTGCAGGAACCATCTTTAACCAGATCAGGTTGCTCAGAGCCCCATCCGAGCTGGCCTTGAACACTTCCAGAGAGGGAGAATCCACCAGCTCTCTGGGCAGCCTGTGCCAGTGTTTTACCACCTGTTTTTGGCCAACTTAAATTCTGCCCCTGGCTGAGCAAGCAGGGCTGTCCCCTGCCAGCGTGTTGCCCTGCTCCAAGCCCATCCCAAGAGCTTGGCTGTGTGTTTATTTCCAGGAGCCAGAGGTTAGGGAGTTTCAAAGAGTGCAGCCCTCTAACCGTGGCAGCTACCTTCCCGTGGACACTCAGGACCACGCTGTCTCTGGGAGGGCCTCCTCCATGCCTCGTCTCACTGTGGATCCCCAGGTAAAACCAAGCAAAGCCCCCACAGGTGCCGGGTTTGATCAAAGCCTGCCAGATGACGCTGGGGCTTCTCTCTGTGCTGAGCCCCAGCACACTGATACCGGAGCCTCTCCCCTCCTCTGGGTGCTGCACAAGTAGGAGAGCTGCTGTTGCCCTACAAAGGGGACACTGGCAGCACAGAGCAGCCTGGGGGATCCATCTCCTGGCTTGTGGGGGAGGTCCAGGACCACGCTGGGAGGCGGCAGGTTCTCCCCACAGTGGGACACTGCCTCCTTTCCTCTGTCCCGGGGCACTGGCTGAGGTTTGAGGAGCCCCAGCCCAGCTTCAGATGACCACAGGTGATGAAACACCTTCTCCGTCCTTTGCCATTGTCCCAACACGTGCACTTCTGTGTCTGTCCCAGGGAACCCAGGCCACATCTCACCTCCTCATCTGTCTGCCTGGTTTCTCTGTTGTTCTGTCCTGTGCTCAGCCTCTCCCAAGACAGATGTTTTTTGGGGTTTGGTGTTGCTGTGAAGTCTCTGGATCTGCTTTCTCACCTTGGTGCAGGCACCAAGTCCTGGTGTGGCACTTAGTGGGGGTGTGAAGACAAAGGGAGGCTTTGTCTCATGGGCTTTCTTGGCCATTCAGCAGCAAAGGAGATGACCAGAAGGAGGGGATGGGAGCAGGAAAGGTGAGAGGAGATGGAGAACAGCCTGAGGGCTGCAGTGGCCAAGAGCTGCTAGAATTAAGCAAAGGAAATATGGAAGGAGCTGATGTTTTCCCCATAACGTGTGAAAACACAGGGTGTA
Organism: Hippolais icterina; assembly: GCA_013400075.1. Classification (NCBI taxonomy): domain Eukaryota; kingdom Metazoa; phylum Chordata; class Aves; order Passeriformes; family Sylviidae; genus Hippolais; species Hippolais icterina. The sequence continues at coordinate 322,324 of VWYN01028496.1, forward strand.
ACGAGGGGAGAAGGTAGGAAGGAGAGGCATGGGAGGGAGAAAGAAAAGGAAAGGGAAGATAGAACAACAGTGTGAGTGGGGAGATAAGGAATGAGTGCAGGGGAAAGGGATGAGGATGTGGGAATAAAGGAAGAGCAGGGAGGCGTGTGGAAAAGTGGTGGCAGCTGGAAAAATGAACACAGAGCAAGGGGCACTGGGGGGATCCCTCTCTGCCAACAATCTTTTCAATGCTTGCTCCTCTTGACCCCGGTGGGGAGGGATGCTGGGGGGGCAGCCTGGGGGACAGTGGCCTGGTAGCCCCCGTGTCCCCACACACAGCGGGAGGTGCTGCTGCTCTCCCCCCAGCCCCTGGATCCGCCGCCAGTGCTCGTGCAGCACAGCTACAGAACAGCTGGGGAAAGAGGGCACGCAAGCTCCAAGGCTGAACCCCGCTTTTCCCCCACTCCTGATTTATGCAGGAATTATGGGGGGGGGGCTGTTCCCAGGCCGGCTGCCCCCCACCCTGAATTTCCCTATCCCACAGGGTGGTGATCCCCGTGGTGGGGGTCAGCTGCTCATTCCTGACGCCCAGCCCTGCCTGGCGCTCATGCTGTCCCCGGCTGGCGGGGGTTGCTTGCAGGTGGTGACAGACACCAGCTCCATGAGGAGATCGTTCTCCACCATCCGGGACAAGCGGCCCAACAGCTCCTGGCTGGATGAGTTCTCCATGGAGCGCAGCAGCGACAACACCTACAAGTCCCGCCGGCGCAGCTACCACTCGTCGCTCCAGCTGTCCGCCCGGCGCCTCAACGCCGACTCGGGTGAGCCCAAAACGTTCCCCCAAAACCCTCCAGGGGAGCGTTCCCTGCTGCTGCAGAGAGGACGGTGGGGACTGATGTGGGTGTCCTGCAGGCCACCGGTCCGAGGGGCACCGCTCGGGCAGGGAGCGGGGCCGATCCAAAGAGCGCAAGCACCTGCTGTCCCCTGACATCTCCCGCTGCAACTCCGAGGAGAGGAGTCCCCAGGCACAGGAGGAGTCGCCGGAGCGGCGGCGCGAGTCCCGGTCACCCAGTGAGGGCAGGTCACAGACACCCAGCAGGCAGGTGGGTGATGCAGATCCCTACCTAAGCATAAAGGGAAGCGCGGAAAAAGCTCCTTGCCAAAACCGGGGAAGATAAGCCCCAGTTCTGGGAGCTCTGAACTGTCTCACCTCCTGGTGGTGGAATCTCTGTGTCTCCCCTGAGCTGAGAAGGTTGGGGCTGCTCGGGCACCCTGCAGAGAGTTTGGGGACGGGGTTGGATCTCATGCTGATCTTCTTGCTGCCATGGCATCCGCTCCCTGCCAAGGTCAAAGTGTCCCAGCTACACAATCCTGGAGGTGCCAGTGCTTGAGTGAGCTTGCAGCCATCCATGGAGATGCCACCCATGGGGAGCAGCATCAGCTCTTCTACAGCGAGTTTGGGAATGCTTTTTGCTTTTGAGCATGGAATCATAGAATATCCTGAGCTGGAACAGGGCACAAGGGTCATGGAGTCCGACTCTTGTCCCTGAACAGGACAGCCCCAAGAATCCCACCATGTGCCCGAGAGCATTGTCTGAATGCCTCTTGAGCTCTGTCGGTCTCGGTGCCATGACCGCTTCCCTGGGGAGCCTTTTCCTCTGGGTGAAGCACTTTTTCCTAATATCCACCGTAAACCTCCCCTGACACAGCTTCATGCTGTTCCCTTGGGCCCTGTCACTGGGCACCGCAGAGATCAGTGCCCTTGTGAGGAAGTTGCAGACCACGATGAGCTCTGCCCTCAGGAGGCAGACGAGGGGCAGAATCACCCTTTCAGGACTGAGGATTCTGCGGGAGGCCGGCGGGGTGGGGAGGGTGTGCGGTGCGGCGCTGCCCGCATTCCCCAGCGTGTCCCGGTGCGTTGCAGGGCATGGGCTCCCTGAGCGAAAGCTCCATCCCTTCCATCTCGGACACCAGCACGCCCCGGCGAGGCCGCCGCCAGCTGCCGCCGGTGCCCCCCAAGCCGCGTCCCCTCCTGTCCTACGCCTCCATGCTGCGGCACGCCGGGGACGCCTCTCCTCCCGCCGACGAGAGCGAGGGGGGCTCGCCGCTGCTCTCCTCCACCCTGGATCCCAACACGGCCGGCCCGGCCGAGTCTTCCAGCTCCCCGGCGGGGAAGCAGCAGAGCCGGCAGTCCACGCCGCAGCGCTACATCTCGGAGCCCTACCTGGCGCTGCCCGACGACTCGCACGCCTCAGACTGCGGTGAGGAGGAGACGCTCACCTTCGAGGCGGCCGTGGCCACCAGCCTCGGCCGCTCCAACACCATCGGCTCGGCGCCGCCGCTGCGGCACAGCTGGCAGATGCCCAACGGGCACTACCGGCGGCGGCGGCGGGGCGCGGCGCAGGGCGTCATGTGCGGGGCCAGCATCGACGTGCTCAGCGACACCGAGGAAGACGACAAGTGCTAGAGGCTGCTGCCCCCCGCCCCGCACCGCGCAACCCGCCACCCGAACCCCCGACCTCGGCTGCCCCCCCGCCCCGCCCTTCTCCAATGCATGCTCTTCGCCACGCCTGGGAATGAAACTAAAAAAAAACAAAAAAACGAAACCGAACGCAGGGGGAGAAAGAGGAAAAAAAAAAAAAACCACACGACAACAAACAAACAAACAAGCCCCAAACCGACCTGAACGGAGGGGGAAGGAAAAGGGAAAAAAAACCCCAAAAAACCCAAAC
>VWYN01028496.1:332194-343268 GCA_013400075.1 Hippolais icterina
GGCTGAGGTACTTGAGAGGTACAGACTTCACAAAATGCCTACTACCTAAGAGCTCCTCCTAATGTATACCCCCGCCTTTTCTTTTCCTTATGTGAATCAATGGAATTCCTATGGAATTTATGGTCCTTCCCATTGTTTCTTTCATCTCTCTGCATCTAACTTTATTTATCAGCAGACCCACAGTTTGTATGTAAAGACAAAAACTTCTCTCATTCCACTGGTCAAACAGTGGAACCCTTCCCATTATTTCTTTTATCTCTCAGTGCTAGTTTTATCTACCAGCAGACCCGTTTGGAAAGACAAATCCCTCATTCCTTTCACTCCCACAGGTGAGCATCTCCCCACGGATGAGCATCCCTCCACAGGTGAGCACCCTGCTGACAAAACAACCCCAAACAACCCCGTACAACCCCATACAACCCCATACAACCCCACTCCTCTTCCAGAGCCACTGTGTCCCCCAGGGAAGCGAGGGATTGTCCTCCCCAAGGGCTGGAACAGCCTGGCCTGGCTCAGCACCTCTATTTTTTGATCTTCTAATTTATTTCTGTCTCCTGAGGCTGAGCTGCCTTGCTCGGTGGTGCAGCACTGCACATTTGCACCAGCCGTGTCCTCCTGACCCTATGGGGAGCAGGGCTTCTGGTGAGCAGGGGAAATCCCAAGGAATTCCCTGGAAACTGACCCCTAGCAGGGCACAGAAGGGCCAGCTGGTACTTGCTGTCTCTCAGGAGGTTTTTGGGAGCTCTTTTGTGTCACCTTTGGCTTAACAGGCAGCAGGGAGCAAGGGGATGGCTCCTGTGGCTTGGCTTGTCTCACAATCCCATCTCCTGCTGAAACTCCACTGAGCAGCGAGGAGCCCACTGTTCATTTTGCTTTGCTATTTCTGTGTAGATAATTAAAAATAACCCCAAGCTGACACAATTCTGGCTTCTAAATGAATGCCAAAAAGCATGAATTGCTCTCCTTTCCCAGCTGGTACCTTCCCCTCCCCAAAGCAGGGCTCTCCAGGTGTCCCTGGCATTGGGCAGTTAGATGCTGGGAGGGCTGGGCGAGTGGGTGGAAACCCAGCAGGGGTGATTTGCAGCCAAAATCATCCCAAATGCCCCTCTGTGCCCAGCTCAAAGGCACTGCAGGGCTGAGCTGGGTGTCCCTGCGGTGTCCCAGAGCACAAAAGAGCTGCCACAGGGACCCTGGCATGGGTGTGACACACCCATGGGGAGCCCCAGACTTCAGCAGAGGTACCAGTGATGCTTGGGGTGCAAGGGAGAGGGATCAGGGATAAGGACGGGCTGGTTTTTAAAGCCAGGCCTAGGCCAGACTCTCTCTGCCTCCCACACACATTCCCCTGGGACTCAGTCAATTTATGGAGCACTCTGCCACAGATGATGTGATCTTCAGATTGATTTTCACAGATCTACAGAATCATGGCCATCATGAACAATGTGATGAGCTGGTTTTTTCTTTTCCTTTCCAAAAGAGGAAGAGCAGAGAAGAAAATAAATCCAAGGTCGTATTTCCCAGCAAAGTCTAATCGTACGGTATTGGGGCAAATAAAGGTTTTATTTAGGGTTAGGCAAATAAAGGGTTTGTGCATCTCTGGGGCCTCTGGTTGAGGGATGCTGTGTGCAGGACCATGAGCCAGAGCCACAGGTCCCAGCTGCCCCTTCCCATGGCCTCTGAAATGTTGGCAGGGGTCTGAAAATATCCTAATTTCATCGATAATATACTTCGGGGGGGTGCAATCAAGCTTCTTTTTTTTTTTTTCCCTCACTGATTAAAGGGTGGCCCCCATTTACACAGCCATAGTTTTTTCAGGACTTATCCCAGCCTGAGCCCCTCTTCCTCCAGCATGTGATATTGTGCTGGATCAGCAAGTCTCACCTCCTTAACAGCCAGGAGCGCATTAGGAAACCAGCGCGAGCTGTGCGAAGGAGCTGTGAATGAGCAGAGCCTCCCCTGCCCCTTGGCAAAGGCTCGTCTTACACCTCCCTGCAGGAATAGCTGCAGCTGCCTTCTGCAGCAGAAGCGAAAGTGTGATGAGGGGAGGCGGCAGGACGAGCGGGAATCTCAGCACCCTCTCAAGGACACGGCCGCGGGTCACGGCCACTCTGTCACCCACAGTCCTGGGAGCTGCTCCGGTCCCCACGTGTCTCCGTGGTGGATGGCAAAATCCACCGCTTCTACTCTGGGCTGTGAAATTCAACCTGAGAGGTCTGTCTAGTCTTCCTGACCTCTGATTTCCCAGCTAAAATCAGTTTTTGGTTGTTGGGAGGAGAGCCAGACCCCCTCCTGGCTCTGCTGGAGCCTCTCCCCATGTCCTGTGGGACAGCATTCTCCCATCTCCCCCTGCACTGTGAGCCCAGCATAACACTAATCCTAACCCTAAATCCTAAACCAAACACTAAGCCTGACCAAAACCCTAACCCTAACACTAACCCAAATCCAAACTGTAACTCAAACCATAACCCCTAACCCTAAAACCCATAATTCTAACTTCTAACCCTAAAACTAAACCCTAAATCAAAACCTAACTCCTAAACTTAATAAAACCCCTAACTCTAAGGCAAATCCTAACCTTAATTCTAACCCTAAACTTAACCCTAACCCAAACCCTAATCGAAACCCTAACCGTAACTCTAACCCCTAACCAGAATCAAAACCCTAACCTAACCCCTATCCCCTAACCGTAACCTTAGAGCTAACCTTAACCCTAAACTTAACCCTAACCCAAATCCTTACTCAAACCCTAACCAAAACTCCAAACCTAACCCCTAACGATAAACCTAACCCCTAACCCAAACCCTAACCCCCAACCCAAACCCTAACCCCCAACCCAAACCCTAACCCTGACCTGTCTGCAAGGACAGACATCCTCGTCCCCAGCATCCCTGAGGGGTGGAAGGTGCTCCACGGAATCAGAGCCAGGAAAGCTACGAGGAAAGGCAGGAAAAGCCCACACGCAGCTCCTCTTGGCTGCTCGGGGGCGTTTTTGGGATGAATGTTGGCAAATCCCTGCTTTGCCCAGCGCTGGTTTGGGAGGAGGGACATCTCCCCACCCCGCTCTTTCAGGGCAGCAGCGCCGGAGGGCCGGGAGACCTGCGGCAGATGGGATTAGCAGCCACATGTGCCACTCCTCTCTCCCTGCCTCAGCCTCTTTTTTCCCTGCACTAACTCCTCCAGCGGAGGCAGCGATTTGGTGTTCGACACAATTCCCGCTGTCTGAGGGGCTGGTGGGTGTCGGAACACACCCGGCGGGACGGTTCCGAGCAAGGCTGGCTTTCCCTCTGCAGTGTGCCCAGGAGCATCCCACCAGGAGAGCCTCTCTGGGAGCTGGAGAGCCCAGCAGCTCTCAGGGAAAAAGCTTTCAGCACTGCCACCCCTGCCCTCAGCACCTCTGCCTCTGTCACCCCCTCCGGGATGGTCAGCCAAAGCACACGGGCTGCAGGAAACTGTGGGAGAAGGAGATTTTGTGGGTTTGCTGCCTGAACGTTTCAATTGTGCTCCACAGAGCTTCTTCCTGCAGAAACCTTTTTTTTTATTCTGCTTGTGGGAATTTAGGAGGTTTTCATTTGGGGCTGCTCTTGGTGGGGCTGAGCTGCTGCCCCGTTTTCCCCAGGGCTCTCACCTGCCCCTCAGACCCTAAGGGAAAAGAGTTTCAGCCCTATTTTGGCACACAAGTGACTACAGCTCCAGTGAATTAACTCAGAGATGTTATTACAGGCTATGAGGACAGGTCAGGTTTCAGCCTGGGAAGGAACAGTGGGTAAGTGATGTTCTACAATCATCTCCTCGATGAAATCAGGCTGAGAAATAGTCTTTCCCCCTCGCTCCCATATTCTGCCCCTATTCTGGGCTTGCAGTGCGGGGGGATGGCTCTGCCTGTGCAGCACTGCAGGCACAGGGGAGATGGGAGAATGCTGTCCCACAGGATGGGCATGGAGAGAGGCTCCAGCAGAGCCAGGAGGGGGTCTGGCTCTCCTCCCAACAACCAAAAACTGATTTTAGCTGGGAAATCAGAGGTCAGGAGGGCTAGACAGAGCTTCCAGGCTGAATTTCACAGCCCAGAGTAGAAGCGGTGGATTTTGCCAGCGCTGCCATACGGACACACGCTGCAGACAGAGAACACTGTATCCTCTGTTCCTGACAAACGCCTGTCAGGACAGCTTGAATATAAAGCAGGGGCTGAGGAAAAGAGAGCTGCTTTAGTGTCTGCAATTCCCTTTTCCCTGTAGGTCACCGGGACCTCCGGGAGGCTGAAGCAAAGCTCCTGTGCGCACAGCAGGAATGCAGAGCCCCGGGCTGGCTCCTGCAGGGGAGGAAGCCGGGCTGTGGGGCGTTGGCATCACGTCATGCAGAGGCAGGTGGGTACAGAGGATGGCAGAGGCGTTCCCGTGAGGGACCTGGACTGGATGGACCTGGAGCTGCCTGGTCCTGGTGCCATAAATCCAGGAAGCCATGTAATAATGCTGGTGGCCAAGCCACCAACATCCCCAGCCCGGTGTCAATGCCAAGGTGTGCTGCAGAGAGGGGAGAGAGCTCCTTTTTGCCAGGGTCAGCAAGGGAGGGACCCTCCTGGGCATCCTCTTCGTGCTCAGCTCCCCCTGGCCCCCTCCATTTCCTCCTGCAGCCCCAGAGAAAGGTTTTCCTCTGCATAGGGTCACACCCTGGCGGTGCCCATCACGCCCCAAGGCAGAGGCAGAAATGAGGCAGGCAGGACCGAGGGCACAGCTGAGAGGCAGGCAGTAAAACTGCACTCGGATTTATTTCAAGGTGCAGCTGGAATTTTGTCTCTGGTCTATTCCTGTGCCTGACACACCACACCGTATGAGGACTGATGCGAAATGTGGCTCCGTGAAATTCATCTCTGCTTAGGGCATGGGAACAGCAAAGCCTCCCTTGAACAGCCATGTTTTAATTTGCATTTCCAGGGCTCTGGCAGAACGCTGGGTCCTGTGGTGCACTCAGCAGTGGAGGCACTAAATGGCCATGAGTTGCTATATCTCTGTTTTATGGGGGCAATTTGGGCTGCTGCCAGGCTTGATAACTCTCCTGGTGTTATCCCAGCAGTGATGGTGGCTTGGGAACTGGGGGGTGAACCAGCTGGGGGGATTTTTGCAGTGGGTTTTGGGATATGAATCCAAACCTCATCTTGGCTTGTCTGGTGGAATTGGCTACGACACAGGATTAAATGTCACTGTGCCACCAAATGGATGATGGGTGTAAGAAGGGAGAGAGGGCACAATTAAAGGAGAGGGGAGAGAGCAGCAGGGCTGGCAGTGAGCCACGAAGACCCATCCCAAGAAAAACCAGCCCCTGGGAGCATGAGGATGAAAGGAGGGAGCTGCAACCTAACAGCTTTTCATTAACAGAGCTCTGGTGCTCATGTGGTCACAGTGACAGATCACAGAACCACAGAACGCTTGGGGCTGGAAGGGACCTTAGAGCTCATGCTGTTCCAAGCCTCCTGCCAGGGCCAGGGACACCTTCCACTAGACCAGGCTGCTCAGAGCCCTGTCCAACCTGGCCTGGAACACTTGCAGGAATGGGATGCAAGACGCCTGCAAGGTGCTGTCCCTTTTGCACCAAAAGGTCTCTCAGTGCTGCTCTGAGGCTGTGGGGAAGGCCCAGGCTGTGTGCTGCAGTGACAGCCTGCCTCTCAGTGGGGACAGCGATCCTGGGGGCGAGGCCATCTGGATGCACAGGAGGAGACAGCCTTTGCTCCCTGAAACATGTCAGCTCAGGAGGGAAGAAGCAAATCCTGTTTTATGGAGGCACAAACAGCTCCGTCGATGGGAGAAGGAGACTATCCTAGAGGTGATACTGAGTCCTGAACATTCCAGACCTGGCTCCGAGCACAAGTTCCCTGATCACGTGAGGTCTCAGCAGTGCAGGGAGCAGAACATGCTTTTGGATGCTTGCAGGCAGCTCTCTCACCATGCAGGCACTGGCTGCTGCCTTGCCTGCCCAGTGCAGATTGAGCTCTCCTGGCATGGGGCTCTTTGCACGCCTGCCTGGCTGCTGGGGCCTCGTGTTGGCCATGGAGATGCTTCCCATGGCTGCAGGGATTGCCATGGAATCGAAAAATCTCTCTACAGATAATGGAGGTGCACCCAGCAATCAGCTTGGTCAGATCTAGGGTGTTGGAGGATGAAGGGAAGCAGCTGGGTGGAAGTTTGTCCAGAGCAATGGCAAAGGCTCTGAGGCTGGAAAGGGTGCCTTGGTGTGCTCCACAAGACTCCAGCAGCTTCCCAGAGCAGCAGGGCAAGGATCTCCTGTGCAAAGGTATTCTGGCATTTTGGAAGCTCTCCGGCAGCAGCCAGAAGCACAGAAGTGTCTCCTAAGAGCGTCTCCCATGAGGTGCTTGATGGATCTCTCAGAGCTGAGTCAGGACAAGGAGCTCTGTGGGGTGAGTCACAGTGGCTGCTGACAGCCTGCTCATCCAGCTGTGGGTCCTGCTGGGCTTTGGTCACTTCAGCTGAAGCGTTCAAGTGAACACAATGTCTGTGTTTTTTAAATGAGACCTGCTCTTTCTTCCCTCCAGCTGTCCCCATGTGTCTGCTGCGTGCCAGGACTGTCACGGAGAGATGAGCCAGGCTCCCAGCTCCCACGCTCTGGGAGCAGCAGCTGCTGTCTGCAGGAACAAGTGGCCTGAGTTGCTGGGCTCTTCCTGTGATGCCAGCGCCGACCTGTGTGGGCCTTGTCACCCTGGGGGGACGTGTGGCATGGTTTGTCCTTGTTCTGCAGCCATGCTCCAGCACCCTGCAGGTATCTGCTGCTTTGTGCCTGCTTGGGCACTGATCCTGCAGACACAGCCTAGGGTGGAGGAATTTTTCCTTTCCTCAGCAGAGGCAGTGGGGAGCATCTCCTGTTCTGCAGGAATGTGAAAGCCGGATGATTTCCACACATGCCCAGCTAAGACAGCACCAAATGAGCTTGTCTACATTTTAACTTCCCAGCCCTGCTGGTAAAGGCTGACACATCTCTGTCCTCCTTTTCTGAGGGCAGTGAACACAGAGGGTAGCACCAGCAGCTGGGCTTACCCCGGCTGCCACTCTGTCTGCCAGGAGAGGTGGCACCAAAGTGACACCAAGGGCTCTGGGGTGGCCAGGAGAGCATCGGTGCTCCCTCAGGAGGGTGCAGCAGGACACCTGGCTTCTTTTCCTACCGTGCCTCACAGAGGGTGGGGATGAGCAGGGGCCATCCCCTGCCCTCTCCCCAGTGAGGTTTTCCTGCGCTAAGAAATTCCCAGCTCAGTCTGGTTGTTTTTCCCAGCTGGTGGGGCTGAGCCATTGCTGTTCCTCAAGGAGAAGGTTTGTTTGCCCCTGTGTCCCTCACGAATCTGTCATCATTTTCTTCTTGTGAACCCATGGGTTTCCTTAGCTGGGAGAGGTTTGCCATTCAGATACCTCTGCTCTGTACAAATGGCCCCTTGTCTCTGATGGATTGTTGGGCAGCAGTTGCACCTCTGTTCATGGATCAGCCTTGCATGTCTGTCAGAAGTTCTCTGCTGCCAAGCGTGCCAATAAAATCCATCTTTGAAGGGCCACAGAGGTGCTCACAGGGCTGGATCACCTCTCCTATGAAGACAAGCTGAGAGAGTTGGGGTTGCTCAGCCTAGACAGGAGAAGGTTCTGGGGAAACCTTAGAGGCCCTTCCTGCGCCTAAAAGGGTTCCCATAGAGCTGGAGAGGGAATTTTGATGAGGGCATGGAGTGACAGGACAAGAGGAAAGGGCTTTGCATTGAGAGAGGGCAGGGTTAAATTGGTTATTAGGAAGAAATTCTTCCCTGTGAGGGTGGTGAGGCCCTGGCACAGGGTGCCCAGAGAAGCTGTGGCTGCCCTTGGATCACTGGAAGTGTCCAAGGCCAAGCTGGACAGGGCTTGGAGCAACCTGGGATAGTGGAAGATGTCCCTGCCACAGTACCTGTGGCAAGATCCTTGCTTTGAGGAGCAGGGATGCAGGTTCCTATTCATCCTGGTAGGAACAAACCTCCCCTGTGCACAGGAATGTACATTGGCTCTCCAGCTGAGTGCCAGCATCCCCAAGCCTGGTATGCTCTCTTGGAGTTTGCTTGCCTTTCCTGAAGAGAACATCATGGTCTAAAAGTGTCTTATCCATTTAATTCCTTGCTTACATCCCCTGGTGTGCTTTACCAACTGTGTGGGACCAGCAGGATTGTTCCTTCCAGCTGCTGCAATGGTGGGCTGGGATTCTGAGCCTGCTAGACAGGCAGGCCCTGCCCTGCCTGCCCCCCTCACAGTTTTCCAGCTTGTCCTTCCATCCTCTCCCTTAAGGAGATGTTGTTCCTGCCTTTTTCATTGCCATTTTACAGTCAGGCTCTTTTTTACCACTGAGCTCTGGAGGGGGATGGCTGGGAACATCTCCACAGGGGTGCCAGGAGAGCACTGTGGTAGGGGACACCAGCTGTGGTTGGGGACACCAGCTATGGTTGGGGACACCAGCTGTGGCTGGGGACACCAGCTGTGGTTGGGGACACCAGCTGTGGTTGGGGACACTAGCTGTGGTTGGGGTCACCAGCTATGGTTAGGGACACTAGCTGTGGTTGGGGACACCAGCTATGGTTGGGGACACCAGCTCCTGTGGCCAGTGAGGATGGGCTGGGGATCTTGTCACACTCATCCCCCTGCAGGAGAGTGGGGGCTGCTGGGCTCTGCAGGCGGGTGAGGCATCACTTTGATGCACAAGGACGAGCCCTTGTGTTTTCCTCACTTATTTCCATCTTTGTCTCGTGTAATTTTCTTAGCAAATCTCTATGGAAACAGGTACTGTTTGTAATAAAGCCTCTGTTTTTCACTTTGCTTTGTTGCTGTCGAGGAAGGAGGGGGGCAGAGCCCTGTAAAGGGCAGATGAGGTTTAGGTAGGGAGAGATGATTCAGCTGCCTCAGCCCTTGGCACAGATGGAAGCAGCCTTAGCATCCCTTCAATCTTGTCCTCGCTGATGGGAGATGGAGGCTGAAATCACCCAGACCCTTTCCTGTCTCCCTCGATTTTGGTGGGGACTCGCTGATCCATAGAGTCCCTTCCATAGGGACCCAAACCGTGCCGGGATTCCTGTCCCAGCTGGACAGAGAGGAGCACTGTGGTGTGGAACGGGGGCAAACCACTCGTACCCAGAGCTGACACCACACATCTGATGTGTCCCCAGCGAGCCCCCAGCCCTGCAGCCTCCCCCTGGCTCTCTTGAAGGTCACCCCGTGCCAGCCGTGTCTCGGTGTCCCGCTGTGACACTGCCCCGGGCTCCAGGTGAGCCACCCCCGCCCAGCCGAGCTGTGGGGGCCGCAGGAGCTGCGCGGGTGAGGCACAGGGGCCGGAAACCACCGGGAGCCAGAAGGATGCTCAAGCCCCCGCCCGCCGTGGGACGCTGGAGCTCCGGCGTCATCTCGGAGCGCTTCCTGCCCGCAGCCCGTTCCCAGGCTCGTGAGCTTCCCAGCTTGTTTGTTTATTTTGGGGAAGGAGGGGGACGTTTCGAGAGCTGAGAGAAGAAGATTTTAAAGGAGGAATTCAATGCCAGATTGGCAATCTCTGCATCAGACAGAGCCGTGCACCAAAGCGTGCTCGGAGCTGCAGGAGGGAGCTGCGTGTGTCAGCTCCTTTGCTCACAGCAACCCTTGGTGTTCAGCCACCCCGGGCCTTTCCAGGGGCTGCAGGGGTGACTGCATCCAGAGAAACCTGCAACACAGGCCCTGGGATGTGTTTTAGGATGTTCTAGGCTTTTTTTTGCTTTCTACCAAATCAGAGTGATCCGGGCCCTGAGGCAGAGGTAATTTGCCTCTGACACAAAGAGGAATCCATGGCTCTCGAGGTTCAGAATAAAGATCTTCCACCCTGACTGAGAACTGGTGTCCTCCTCCCACTGAGAGCTGGTCCTTTTAGGCTGGAAAAGACCTCTACGGTCGCTGAGTCCAGCTGCTAATCCAGCACTGCCAAATCCACCATCACACAGGCCCGGGACTCCCTGGCCCACAGAGGATGGAAGGATGTGCTTTGAGAAGTCCCTCTCCCACCCCTGCTTTTCTACAAGTGATTCTCTGTGTTCATCCCAAGCCATACACACGTGGCCACCCTGCAGCTGAGGCTTTCTCCAGGGGAAACCCTTCTCACCCATTCCCAGGCCTGCTCTGCCCGAGGGGGCTGCTCAGCTGGAGCTGTCAGGAATGATGCTTGAGGATTGTCAGCTCTGGGTACTCCAAGGGCACCCAGCTGGAAAATATTCCCTTCCCACTGCTGTTTCTGTGAGACTTTGCTTTAAGAGCAGGGATCCAGACCATAATGTTAATTTTGCTTCCTTCCAAGAGGAGTCAATAGTAGAGAGTCTTTGTGATTCTGCTGGAATTACAATGCGTGATTACTGGGGTTGAGACGCTGGTTAATTACCTGCTCATTTGTTGTAATGTTCCTGAATATCTCGTGAAAGTGTGGCAAATGCATTGCTTCTGCTTTTAATGGCTTAGACAAGGTTATTCATAGATAGTAGAAGATAAACAGTGCCACATTAGGGTGGTACCATGCTTTCCTGCTTCCCTGGGGGTCCTTCCTTAGCCTGGGGAAGACAGGAATTCACAGGTGAGATGAGATAGGCACCTTGATGTCATTGTGATTGTGATCACATCACTTTGGATGTGGAGCCTGACAAAACCCACTGCCACACCAGCAAGGTGGGATGGTCCAACCTGCTGAAGAAACTGGTTGGAAGGAGCTCCTGCAGCAGTGCCAACCTTCCCCAGCCTTGTTAAGCCTGGTTGTCATGGCCTGTTGGTGTCAGGGAGTCAGGGGAGGCCTTTTGTGCCCCAGGAGAGGGGTCAGCCTCTCCCCAGCCCCACTGCTGCTCCCTCCAAAGTGCAGTGCCTGGTTCCATGCCCACGAGAGCGCACACGTCAAGGCAATGTTTGCTCATAAGAGTGCCTGTTTGCCCACACAGCTCATTTGGACATCTGGCTTGGCAGATTGGTGCACATGGAAAAATGGGCAAGGAAACACTGAGGCCTGGATGGCAAATTGGGTCTGGTTTTCTCCTTTTTTTTTTTTTTTTTTTTTTTTTTTGTGGGGGGGTTGT
>VWYN01028496.1:343310-356787 GCA_013400075.1 Hippolais icterina
GGTGCTGCTTGCAGTTTCCTGGCTACAGCTGTATAGAAATTTGCCCTTCAGGAGAGCTTTGCCTTCCAGATATTACACTCCAACCATCTAAATTTTATCTCTGTTTGGTGCAGCAGGGCACCTAAACATGTGCCAGCTTTTTAACCACGATGCTTTCTCATGACCCTCTCCTGGACTTTGCCTCTTGGGACACATCTATCAGCACCAGCCTGAGGAAGGACACAAACTCGGGTCATAGACCAAGCCTGGCATCTTCATGGGATGAAGATGAAGCAGATTTGAAGAAGCTGCTCTGCCCAGGGATGCCAGGAGGGTGCTTTAAGCTGCCAGTTACTTGGTTGTGTGTTTGGACTCAAGGACAGGCACCAAAGAACCAGAGAATCTTCTCCAGCCTCACTGAGTGCCAGCAAGAGAGATCTGGCAGGGCCAGCAGTGCTTTAAAGGTGTTTCTGGACGTGGCTTACTCTATCCTGCTCTGCTGAGGTTGAGGGAATTGGGGTTGTTCAGCCTGGAAAGGAGAAGGCCACAGGGTGACCTAATAGCAGCCTGAGGAGAACTTACAGGGAAGGTGGGGCAGCACTTTTTACAAGAGCATTTAGTGACAGGACAAGTGGGAATGGGCTCAGATTGAAAGAGAGTAGGTTTAGATTGGATTTTAGTAAAAAAAATCATTACTGTAAGGGTGGTGAGGCACCGGAGAAGCTGTGGCTGCCCCACCCCCAGAGGTGCTCAAGGCCAAAGCGAATGGAGCTTGGAGCAACCTGACCTAGTGGAAAGTGTCCCTGCCCATGGCAGGGGGTTGGAATGCGATCATCTTCCAGGTCCCCTTCCAATCCAAATGTTGTTTTATGATCATGCATTTCACCCTGTTTTAAGCAGAGATCTGTGGGCGGCAATGCCTGAGACAACACAGGGATATCTAGGTGCAGCTCGCCATCCAATTTCCCTGCTCAGCAAAGACAAGCTTGAAGGATTATCCCAGCCTGGGCGACCATTTTTTAACCACAATGGCCATGAAAGTCTCCATTATTTATCTCCAAGCTGCTTAGTGGTACAGTGGGTGGAGAAGGAAGCCACATTTCCTGCTCAAAGAGTGTGTGGGAATACCTTTTCAAATGTTAATTCCTCATGTTTTTCAAAAAGCTACCCAAAGGCACCGGTCAGAGCAAACGCTAGGAAAGCCTGTGCATATTCAAACCAGCCAGGTTTTTAAAAGTCTGCGAAGATATTTGGGGCGAGGAGGGAGCGGGGAGGATAAGAAGGAGCTCCAGGAAAAATCCCGCCACCATTTCCCCCGCTTCAAAGTTAAAATGAGATGTGTGCGTTTCCCTCTCCTCTGATGTGCCTCCCTCCAGGGAAATAGGTGATGGATGCAAAAGGCCAGGGATTCCCCTCCAGCAACGCTAATGAGGGTCCAAATCCCAAATCATTCCTGCCCCAACCAGTGGCAACCAGGAAAAGCCGATGTGGGCTGGCTCAGGCCAAGTGCCACAGGGATCCAGCAAGCCACACACATCCTCACTTCTCTTTTGCATCCAAGGCAATCTGGTCCCCCGATATTAAATCATCCCACTGTAAAATTCATCAGCTTCCATGGCTTTATGATTGATAAAAACCCTTTCTGCAAGAGCCACCTGGGCAGTGTGTGGCCAATGGGCTGTTGTTAACACACAGCCCCAGGTTTTCTGTGGTAGCTTTTGCTTTAAAAACAAAACAAAACAAAACAAAACAACAACAACAACAACAAAAAAAAGAAGGAAAAAAAAAAAAAAGAGGGAACAACAACAACAACAAAAGCCGCAACAAAAAATCCAACAAAAAACCCCCCCCAAAGCGCATGATTTTAATGCAGATTTGAAAGAAAAGGGGGAAAAAAATTCTCTTGGGTCTGTACCCACCGCAAGTTTTAAAATGCAGAATCTCTGTCTGTTGTTGAATAAGAGATGTGTGCCGACTGCCAAATTTCAGCTTGAAAGCAGCCAGAAGCTATCTGGGAGAAAAAAACCAAAACATATGTTTTGCAAATACCTTTTGTAATTGTAAAAATAACATAATAATTTAAAAAAACCCCTCAGACCAGCAAGAATTCACCAGTTATTAAACCTTGAAAAATGTGGAATCTTATACGACTCAGAGCCCAGAAGTGACGTCTAAGCTTGAAAAAACCCACTGAAAACAGGGATTTATAGTTTGTCTCTTATTCCTCATAGCCAAGCGCTTTTATAACCAATGTCTCTTTATCCCAAGTGCTCCAGAAAGAACAGAAAATGCCTCAAGCCTGGCAGTAAATGTGGGGAAAGGATACAGATCCTGCTGTCCCTGAGTCCAAATTCCCTCATTTCTAAGGGTTTGGTTAACTCTCAGTTTGGCCAGTCCTGGAACAACATCTTTTCTTTGGTTGGGAATTTGTCACCATTGGCTGTGTGGATTTCAAGAGAATCAGCTGACGGCCTTTGCTTTTCCTTTGGCCACACTGTCCTGGGAAGGGATGGGGATGTTCCATAGAACCTCTCCCTGCTTGCTGCTCCTTTCAGAGGGGATAAAGGAAAGGGGTTTGTGATTCAGCAGAAACTTTTTCCCCAGTGCAGCACCCTGGGTGCACAGCTGGTGGTGACTTTGGGGTTGGATTTCCATCCCCAGTCTGACATCAAGCCACTCAGTGCATTAAAAAAAAAAAAGAAAAAAAAGGCCTTCGTGATGCACAAAGCAAAGGAAATCATGGGGAACAGTGCTTCAAAACCGACTTTTTTTACAGATCAAGAATTTCATGACTTGGTGGAAAGCACAAACAATACTAGGACAGAAATTCATAATATTTGGTGGCTGGTTTGTGTAGCTACTGCAGCTAATATCTCAAATAAATACTTCCATGACTAATCCCTTGGAAAGAAAAAACACAAAGAAAGAGGCTGTCACATGAAACAGGATGATTTTGATGTTTGTTTTGTATTTCTAAACACAAATTCTGCTTCTCGAGCTGTGTAACATCCTTCATCTAAAACCCTGTTATTATCTGGCTAGGTAAATAAGTGTTTGTTTTCTGTCCTCATCTCATCCCTCTCTCCTTCCCCAAAACCCAACCAAGGAGTCCTTATGCTCCTCTCTAGACTCTAGCAAAATTCTGCATATTTTGGTGAGGATCTAGAAGCATTGAGTCTTAAATTCTAGAAATAATTGCAATTGCATTCTGTGTGATTAAACTATGGAAATTTTCTCCTTGGGATTTTTTTTGCATAACAGCAAAAATAAAACCCCATAAAGAAAAAAAAAATAAAAAATAAACAAAAACCCAACAAAACCTGTTGGCGTCATCAGAACCTAAAAATAACAGGAAGATGACTGCTGGTGCCAGAGTGATACCAAACAAAATCTATTATTGAATTAGATTCTTTCCAATTGGTGTTCTTAGGAATATATTTCCCTTTGCCCCTCAGGGTTCATTTGGAGCCAAGGTATTCT
The DNA here is from genome assembly GCA_013400075.1 of Hippolais icterina. NCBI lineage: Eukaryota > Metazoa > Chordata > Aves > Passeriformes > Sylviidae > Hippolais > Hippolais icterina. The sequence continues at coordinate 346,770 of VWYN01028496.1, forward strand.
GCCTGCCAGTGCCATTCCAGCACTCAAATTAACAAGAAGTGATGTCTCTTACAGTAAAAAACCAGTATCTATTAAAATATTGATGAAGGCGAATAAGCCGAGGAGTTTGTGGTGTCTGGTTTCTTGCTGGCAGCCAGGGATAACTGTGAAAGGAGGGGAGAGCTGGACACCATCACCCTGCTGCCATGGCCAGGATGATCATCCTGTTCCCAGAGGACACTGCTGATACCCCAGGAGGGAGCAGCCTGACTCGAGGGACTGACAGAGAGCCTGCACCACCCGTCCCTCTTTCCTCTCTGCTTTTCTCCCACCACCAGCTCAGCAGCGCCTGTTTTCTCTCTGCAGTGCAGTTCTACAGGCTGTGCTTTGCTGTCCATTCATTTAAAGGGTTTCAGCTCCCATTTATTTTCTTCCATCCTTCATTCTAATTAAGCACCTCTCAGTCTTGTTGTGTGGTACTGCACGTCTTGGTGGCTGTGTTGGAGAAGGAGCTCTGGGCATCAGGTCAGCTTTTACAGCTTTATCCACCCCTCTCCCCTGCTCCTACCTCAGGGTTATTTTAATGGCCTCCTGGAGTCATCTGTCACCATTCCCCAGTGTTTCTGGTATGCTGGTACTGCTGGCCCAGCTTTCCTGCTCTCCTGGGCAGCAGGGGTGAGCTAGGTGCTGACGCTGCAGTGTGGCCCTCCTGACAGGCAGGCTGTGCTGCCATCAGCTCAGAGGCGTGCAGTCCCACCCTGAATCCAACCCTCCACCTCTGAGGGTTCCCTGGACGTTATCTCAATGCTGCTGGTGCCCTGCCCCAGCTCCTGGTTTTTTTATGGCCCTGGGGAAACCTGGAGCATCTCCTCCACCCCGAGCGAGCGCGGTCCTGCAGAGATGCTGATGCTGAACGGACCCCTTGCAAAGGCTGGAGGAGGCCTGGCTTCCACCCAGGATCACAAAAAGGTATCCACATTAAGCAGCATCCTCCCTGGAGCTTTCTACATTGATGGGGGGAGTATGAGATGACCCAAAGCTGGAGATCCCTCTGGCAGTGCTCACACCTCTGACCTGCTTTACCCTGAGTGGGTTTTTTCCCAATAACCAGCAAGCACGCTGGATGTGATGCCTCCATCTCCATGATCCAGGCAAGCACTAACTCACATAATCCAGGCTGGAAGGAGCCATGTGTTTTCCCCTGCATGCAGCTCCTGCTGTGCTTCCAAACACGTCTCCCCTCTTTCCTTTTTCTGTACAGTAACTTTGCACACACAAACGTCAAACAGCAGCTGTTTGGCCAGCGTTTCAAAAAAGCAACTAGCGATTGTAGCTGCCTTAATTCTGAAGCTAGGATTTCCTCTCAGCATGGCAAAGAAGGGCTTCTTTCTCCTTCTCAAGTAGCTGTAGATATTTTTACCTGTTTCTTTTGTAAATGTGTAAATGTGGAAACAGTCAGACCTTATCAGGCAGGAGCATCTTTGAGGCTTCCCCTTTCAGAAGGAAAATGTCACGGTGCCTGTCAGAGCCAGGTTACTCAGGGCTTCTCCTGCTCCAATTAAGCAGGAGCAAACCTGTGATGTGTCAGAGCCTGCCCTTGGTAAGCAACACGCTGGATAATTTTGGAGGTCACTTCAATGCAGGGGTGGAAAACTTGAGCAGGAAGCTGTCTTGAGAAGGGTTTCTTCAAAAGTCTTTCTCTTCTGGCTGAGCCATCCCATGCCCAGAACCTTTGCTGGTGTTTTGGCCCTTCTTGTCTCAGGGTGGAGATAGAATTAAAAATTATTCAAGTCATGAGTCAGATCAAATCTTCAAATCCTCCAAATTGTCCCAAGGAAGCCTGAAAATTGCACTGAAGAAAATTATTTTTGGGGTAGTGATTTCATCTGCTGCAGCTGAAAGGTCACTTGTTAACAGTTTGGACTTTTACTGTGGGCCCAGGACAGACCTCTGAGCTTGGAGCACAGGGCTGCAGCTTTTCCAGGAAGGGGTTAAGGGAAGGAGGGAATCAAATTCAACAGGTGTCCCCTAGGATTGACCTAGGAGCAGTTGGTCACGAAGTGCTATTTACTGTGGAAAACACTACAGGATACTACCTTTTTTTTTTTTTTTTTTTTTTTCTCCATGTGTGTCCTTATTTGACGACACAAAAGCAAAAGAATTGTATCTTTAACCAGAATTCCTGCTTTAACTGCATGCAGAGATGGAACTGCAGCACCAAGGTAGCTGAGGACAGCTCTGCTGGTGTGCTCCCACCGTGTGTGGAAGAAGGGACAAGCCTTTGTGCTTCCCAAGGTCAGGATACAGCCACGGATCCCACCCCGGAGCACCTTCAAATGGTTTTGTTGATACCCCAAAGCACAGAGGAGAGGCTGGCAAGGTCCTGCACATTTTTGACTGGAACCAGCACCAGGACAAAGTGCTGCAGAGAACGGCTCAGCTCTGTCTGTGGCCCCCTCCCATGGATGGAGGCAGAGTGAGGGTTTGCCTGTAAATCCCATTCATCACACCCCAAGCCTCCTCCTGCCTAATCCTCTCTTCTCCCACGCCTGGCTCAGTGATTTCCCTGCAGCGAGGCAGTTGTCCCTGATAACGTGATGGCAGGGGATGGCTCATGTCAAACCTCAGCCAAATAAATGTTAAAGAAATGTCACTGGTAATTTATCCGCTCCTCAGAAACCCCATCTTGCTCATCCTTGCCTCCCAAACACCTTCTTTTGGTGGGGTGGACTCCAGCTGCTCTGGGGGTGCATTACCTGCCCTCAAAACTCCATCCAGCCTGGCCTTGAACATTTCCAGGGACGGGGCATCCACAAGCTTCTCCTGGAGGTCTGGTAACGGGACACACGTTTGTAAAAATCCTGCTCAGCACACATGGGGGAGAAGGAGAAGGTTTCAACAACAGTGAGGCAGATGCAGTTTGAACAGGACAGAGGAGTGAGAGGAGACCTGGTCCTGATGGGTGTAAGGTAAATGCTGGAGCAGATCATGGGAGAGATTGCAGAGGCTGCAGCTGAAAGGTTCTGTGTGGGGCTGCCCAAGTTCCTTCTTTGAAGTGGATTTAGGTGTAGATGACCATGCCCTGGAGTTAGAGGTGAGCTCCCATCTCTGCCCTTCATTTCAGCCCCATTTTTCATGATTTCTGTGGGACTGCTACTTCAGATCAGGAGGAATAAAAGGGAAAGTCTGTCTTCTCTTATATAACTAGAAGTAAATGCATAATGCAGCTTAATTGAAATTACTGACTTCCCCAGATAAGCTGGATGTAACTGCATCAACAGTGATCTGGTTAATATATAAAAAATGACTTTGGGACACATGGCGCACATAGATTAGGGCATTGAGGATGGAGTAGCAAGATACTAAAGCTAAATCTACCTGGCAGAAGACTGTGTAGATTTACTGCTGTCTCAGTAAGGATAATTTGAGCAAAAGAAAAATCCACTAGTTCAACCCTAGAGCAGGAAAAGGGCATGAGGAACTGGATTAATGGCACCACCTCTGGGGTTTTGGTTCTCTGTTGAGTTTCTTGAACACTTCCCTGTTGTGCTGGACCTCAGCTGAAGGTGTAGGCTGAAGTTGTAGAAAAAATCAAGTCATTTAAGAATATAACTTGAAAACACAACAAATCTATTGAGCTGAGTGCTTTGTCCTTGGGTTCAGCTAGAAACCGGTAACATTTGAGGGACACTCTAGAGGAAGAGAGGATTATTTAAGGAGCATCTGGAGAGATGGGCTTCAGCTGCCCTCTTCCCTATTTATGCTTCTTGGAGATGAAATTGAAGTGCAGCATGATTAAATTATGCATATAAAGAAAAGCTTCCACAAACAAGAAAACATAAGCAATGTGGGAAGGAACAGAACTGCAAAGAGAACGAGAGGAGAAAAACCAAACAGGATGCCAAACTGCAAAAGACATTTCAACAGCACCTAATTAAAACTGTTCACATTTGCAACAGACAGAAGGTAAAGACATTCACTAGGAAACAGAAGAAAAGGGGGGCAAAAAAAAACCACTAAGAGGAGTGATCTAGTCAATCACAGGAGATTCTGGAAAAATAGCAAGCTTTTGAGCAAAGGCCAGTTGCAGAACGTGCAGTGCATTTGGAGTTGGGGGGTTCTCTCCAATTGTCTGCCGGCAGAGGTGACTCCAGTTGGAATAATGAGGAATGTGCTGTGCAGCAGCCCCTGCCCACAGCGCCGGCAGCCTATGGGGAGCTGCCACCGCCGCCTTCCGCGCTCGTCTCCAGGCAGGGATTTGAGTAATATCACATAGCAACCAGCCCAGGACTGAGAAATCAACCCAGGTCCCACTCCAATAACTTAATCACAAGATTATCTCCCAGCTTCTTTTGTTAATTAACGAGTCTTTGCCTTTTGGCTTCAGAAACCATAGATACAGCAGTAACGGAGAGGCTGGAAATCCAGCGTGGCACCTTTGTTAGCACAATGAACTAATAACACTGCTCCTCCTGTGACACCTTTCAAAGCTTGACATGTTCACCACTGGGTTCATCTCATTCCTGACATGTAGGGGAGCAGCACAGGCTCCAAAGTGGAATAATCAGGACAAATGAATCCTCAGCCACCTTTCAAAGAGGCCAAATCGGATCTTCTCTGGTGACAAAAACAAGAACGAGCTATGCCGTATTTTCCTCGTCTTTGTCTAAGCAAAATTATTTTCTTAACTGGTGAACATGAGACGAAATAACATTTCAGCAAGGGAAAAGACTGTTGTGTACCATGTCTGAGAATGAATAGGAGAAGGTATTTTTCCTTCCTGTGGTAGAGCCTTTGCTTTCAGACAGGGTTGGCCAGGAGAAAACTGAGCTTTCCAGCTAGAGAGAGGCTGATTTATATGTGCACAAGAAATCTCCCTGTTCAGAGATAAAACAGCTAAGTGCTTTGTTAATGATGAAGTGGCAGGCAGAGCTGGAGGAAGAAGCTCTTCCTTAGGCAAGGCTGGAGCCATGGGAGGCCTTTGGTAACCCCCCAGTCTGGAAGCTGCCTGAATCCAGCCATCCTCTCCTTGTCCACATGGAGACACCACAAATCACACCTGCACTCTGTGAAGAGCTGCCATCAGTCCAAAGGTGCTTGTTAAACAATCCCATTCCTAGGATGCTTGTGTGCATGGATAGGTCCCAAATGATTAGCTCTGTGGCTGGCAGCCAGCAGGAATATCTGAGCTCTCCTAACCACAGAGAAGGAGGGAGCCCATGGGGCTGGAACTCCTGCTCGGGCCAGCCCAGGTTACCCTCTCACCTTTGGTGTGGCTGTGATGTGGCTGTGAGAGCCAGGACAAGGCAGCAGCGTTCTCCCCAGCCCTGACACAGAGAAATGAGCATCTTCACAGAGGACAAGTGGCACAGATGTGGCCGTCCTCACTGCCTCCTCAATAACATAGTTTTTGCAGGGGCAACAGGAAGGGGAAGAGCAGAATCCCCCCGGACCGTCTCCTTCGCAGGGAAGTGACTGATGAGCCTGGCAGCCTCTGAACAAATATTTCTGAGACAGAGAATTCACTTGTCAGCGTGGAGGAGCCCCGAGAGGAAATTTCCAAAGCAGATCTGTCGGAGATAATGACAGCGCACAAGGAAGCCCTCCTTAGGAGGGATGTCTCCCGAAGACGTGGAGTGTTTGAAAACATGATGCTCCTGTGTGTTTCTGTTGATGAGTTAAAATCCAAGCAGCCGTGGCTGAATTTTTAATCTGGGAGCTCGAACAGGTGAAGCACAAGGAGGCAGTGAGTCAGTTTTTAACCTTCCCTGGTGCTGCCTTGGTCAGCCTTTGTTTTCTTTCTGAATCAGAAGCCTCTCTTCAGGCCCGAGATAACACAGTGTGTTCTGCCTCGTCCAGATTACAAACCAGGGAATTTCTGTGCATCTGCATGTTTGTGTAATTGCCTAACACCGTGAAGCTTCATCTCAGCTGAAGCCTCTAAGCTCCACTGTTAGATAAAAAGCAATTAACAGCAACCATAACCAGAAACACTTCCAGTGTGAGGACAGGCAGCAAATGGCAAATAGATACATCAACAAATCTGTTTTTGCCTTGTACTTTGCTGCTTGCAGCCAATGGGTCATTAATTTTTATATGAGTATCATGGATTTATCAGCAATTTGGGAATATTGAAGTTATTACCTATGACAGTGGCTCTGATTGTGTTGGCTGCTCTGTGTTGCCCTTGCTCCTTCAGTTTAAAAGTCACCCAAAAGGGTGCAGCAGCCAGAATCCCACCCCAAGGCAATCCTGGGCACCCAAAGGCACTGGCTGAATTATTCCTTGCACTTGTTGAATAGCTCGAATTTGTTTCCTCAATACGGGGCTGGGTCTGCAGAGCCTTTTACCCACTGAAAGCTCATCAACATTCACATGTCGTAGGTGTGTTCTTCCAGCTCTCCTAAGCAGCTGTATTTTATCCTGTCAAATATGAAACTGGCTCAGGTCAGGAATTTTGTGCTGAGCTAGTCAATCTTTAGGGTTTTCACTAATTAAATCTAGGACAGATAACCAATAGATTCCTGAGCTGAACGAGGATAACTATTTTAACCTCACCTATCCAGGTGTTTTGGGATCATTTTACATGTTCTGATTCATTAGTTTGAGTTTCAGTTCTGTGGGGGGAGAAAAAAATGGTAGGAAAACCTATATTTTACTCAGCAAGTCAATTTTCCTGTATAAAGTAAGGTTTACTTTCTGTGTGGTCACAGGTACTTGCAGATTCGCTGTGTGAAAAGTGCTGTGAGGAACCTTATCTGGTTAGTGGTGTTTTTGAATCTGAATAAATGCTGCTCTTCAAAAAAAAAAAAAAAAAAAGCAGATACGCAGGTGTCAAAGATGAGATTGCCTATTACCACACTCTGCTCTGGAGCTGTGCTTTGCCTGTCAGGTGTTTTTAAGCTCTCTCTCCTGGCTGGTTTGGTGTGAGCCTGTGTCTCCAGATAATCCATCAGTAATTACCTGTTTAGTTTTATTGCGCTCTTGCTGCTCCGTGCCGCCGTTCAGGAGTTCATTTGCTCCCACCTTGCAGAGAGATTTAAATGTTAAGCTTGTTTTCTTCCCAGATGGAGAATTGACGCCTCTATTTCAGGTGAGTGTTCTGAGAGCTCTCCCCGGTGTGAGGAGATGATCCTGTGCCTGGTACAGTTCAGGCCAGGAAGGTTGCAAAATGCAAATCAAACCAGACCTTTCTTGCCTCTTGGGTTAGAGGGGCTTTGCTGAGCTCTCTGTGTGCTTTAAACAATTTGGGTGTCCTCCTTGTGCAGCCAGTGGCTGCAGGCAGCGCAAAGGGATTTTGCTGGAGAAGTTCAGCTTGGAAAACTCCATCCCTGGAAGCGTTCAAGGCCAGGCTGGATGGGGTTTGAGCAAGCTGGCCCAGGGGAAGGTGTCCCTGCAGCGAGGTTGCACCAGATCATTTTTAAGGTCCCTTCCAACCCAAACCATCTTATGATCTTTATGCCTTGACTCTTCCTGAAGATTCTGACAAAGGAAATTTAAAACAAGCCAGAATAAAAGGCATTCATACAAATGGGCAAAGAGCAGCACCTTGGTCATCCCAGCAATGACCAAAATATCCAGGGAAGAGGTATTCCACCCCTTTGTGAACATAATTCTCAGCATAGCCCTGCAAGCTTTTCCTCCCCTTACTTCTGTTGAACTACAAATCTCTGCTGTACAAGTTTCTCGAGCTGAATGCAAGCAGCCTGTCTGTCTTATCACCATTTGCCCCCTTCTGTGCAAACATTTCAGTCACTTCCTGTAAATTTAATGTTTTCCAACTACTGACGTGCTCCTCATCTCCACTCTGCAATTAAGAACCAGTGTGCAGATGTTTTAAGTGTTTTGTTTTAAAATGTGTAACATCCAAATTTACAAAAAAACCAAACAAACCCAAACCAAAAAAGACAGATCCCTCCCAAAATTCTCTCTAATGCTAATTATAGAAATCTCTGCTCTCCAGCAGAAGCATCAGCCGGCAGAGGATTTGGTTCTTATCAGAGGCTGAAGCTTTGGAAAAAATATACTGAGGATGGTGCATAAAACTGGGGATGTGGCAGGTACCTGCTGGAGATGAATGCTGAGAGTTTGGAAATGCAAACTTCAGGATTTTCCAGTCCTCTTCCTCCCCCAACACCCAGAACATTGCATTGTTGGTCGGTCTTAATTTTTAAATCACTTGCTGTCAAGATACATGTGTTGTTTTCATAGGGTTGGCAGCAGAAGTTATTATTTTTTTCCAGCTAAATTTAGAGAAGGGTAACAAATATTCTGGGTTTGCTCTGAAATCATTCTGGCTCCTGGGTTATACATCATGGTTGTTCCAGCAATGAAAGTGCAGCTCTTTTGTCAGAGTTTCAGCTTGATGATGTCTTTGGCTCTCAGGATTCAGCCCCACACTGTATACCCAGCACAAGAGAAGGTCGGAATCAGCTTGGAAACTCATTCCAGTGACGATTTTTATTAGGGAATATTATTTACATACCACATTCTCCTCTTGCACAAGAAAGCTGGAGGAATTTTTCCCCCCTACTAACGCGTTTTAGAGGCAATCTGACATTTTCTAATGGCTCTTAGGTATGTATAATTCATCCTGCTCAGTGTCTGCACTTTCCAAAATAACACTGGAGAATTATCTGGGCTCCTGCTTTTTTTGGCCAACCATTACTCTCCCTTTTTTTTTGACCTATAAATGTCCATATGCTGCAGGATAATTGCAGTAGGTGTAGGTTCCTTTGGAGATGCTCTTGTGTGGGAGACAATATGACAGCTCATCTGCATAGCACAGGCATCATTCCCCTGCCTCGATTTAGCAGAGAGTCCTGGATCCCGAGGCTTCTCCCATCTCACACACACACCCCCCATGCACTCGTGCTCTCCCGTGCAGTCACTTCTCCATTTCCTGTGGGCAGCTCAGCTGCTCGGAGAAGTCACAGAGCGCCACGAGCGTGGCAGAGCCTGGCATGGGGACTGCTCTTGGATTTCCACACCGTATCCAGGCATCCCGAGCGTTAAAAACCTGTGTTAACCCACAGCCGGAATATTTTGTGTGGAAAACTGCGTTCACCGTGGTGAGGTGGAAGTGATGTCCCAGGAGAGTGTCCCAAATGCCATGACTTTTGATTGAGAGCTACACACAAGTTTGTCCTCAGGCTTGCTGAAGCTGTGTGCCGCTTTGGGGAGGGATAAAAAAAAATCCTGAGAAGATGGGGTGTGCAAGTTATCAAAGAATTGGGACGAGGGGCAGGAATTGGAGCTCTCACCCCAAACCTGGGCATTCCTTACCCTGCTGTAGCTGGACGTCCATGATTTTTCCCTGGAATCTGAGGAGTCTGTGGGCAGAGTGTTTAATTTAAAGACTTGGAGGAGTGTTTTGGAGAGGGATTGAGCAGCTGGGCTTGAACACACAGCGGTTGTGGGGCACTTTTATTCCTTTGGGGGTTTTTCATGCCCTCACAAGGGGTGTTCCATGACTGAGGGGCTGCATCAGCCCCACGGGAGTGTGACGGGGGACAGAGATGGTGCCAAGATGTCACTTAAGTCGGGAGTTGGAAGATGGAGTGGTCCCTGGAGGTGTCGGTCACATTCGGGGCGTGACAGGGGCAGTCCGTACTGGTGTCACTCACACCGGGGGTGTGATGTGGGCAGTGCTGTTCACACTGGGGCTGTGACAGGGGCGGTCCCCAGCTGTGTCTGTCACACCGGGGGTGTGACAGGGGCGGTCCCCAGCTGTGTCTGTCACACCGGGGCTGTGAAAGGGGAGGTTCCTATCTGTGTCAGTCACACAGGGGGTGTGAGAGGGGAGGTTTCTGTCCGTGTCAGTCATACCGGGGGTGTGACAAAGGACGTCCCTGGCAGTGTCAATCACTTTGGAGGTGCGACAGAGGCCAATCCCCAGCTGTGCCTGCCCTGCCAGGGGCTGATCCCTGGGTGTGGCTGTCACAGGAGGTGTGACAGAGGCGGATCCTTGGCGCTGTCTGTCACAGGAGGGGTGACAGGGGCTGATCCCTGGGTGTGGCTGTCACAGGGGGGGGGACAG
>VWYN01028498.1:0-73623 GCA_013400075.1 Hippolais icterina
GGGGAAAAACAAACTGTGTCTTCCCCCTCCCCCGCCCTTTTTACACCCAACAGACGATTGAGGGATAAACACATCACCCTAGGACAACATATGATGCAGGAGGTTACTTTTCTGTATGTCTCAATGGTTAAGCATTTATGATAGCCCACACAAAATGAAAAAATGTGTCTGTTCTTGGGAAGCTGTTAGCATTTTGAGGAGAAGAGAAGGCATCATGAAGCTATGACAGTGCTTCTGGCAATTGCTCCATGCAGCCATGCTCATGGCTACTGTTAACAGGCTCTGACTGGTCCAAACTCACATCTAAATCCAGTATTAGAGATTTTCTTCAAAATTATATTTTCTTTAGAAAAATGTGGGTGGATCAAAATCATAATTTCTTGCAGAAACCTCTACTTTCTCAAACTTTGGATGGGAGATGCTCCTACATCTGTAACCATTTGGTCAGAATGGGAGACCTCACAGGCTTAATGTTCAGGGTACTTTCTTGAGCTACAGGTGAGTGATCAGCTTTAAGCCCCTGACATCCCTGACCCAGAACAGCAACAGCACGGCATCCTTGCATCTGAGAGGATGTGCTGACCATGAGCCTGGTGCCCCTTTTCAAGTCTTCAGTGGGCAAATAAGTATTTTTCTGTGCAGAACAGGGCTAGAAAGAGCAGATAAGGATCTTCCTCAGTGTGCGTGTAAGTGTCCACTCACATGTCTTCCTTTTGTTCATGCATTCCTTTATGGATCTGTTAAGATTCATATCACCTGATACCTATATTCGTTTCAATCTATGGTAATTCCATGGTAAAAAAAGAAAAATGCCCCACTAAGTATAGTGACTGATTGCCTTTGTAGATAAGCCATTTTTATTTGAGCCCTTCAAAATAAATAATGACCAGGTAATTAAGCAAGGCAAACAATTTCCATTTCTGAGGCATTCCTTTATTAAACAAACTACCTGTGAACACACATTAATCCTTTAGGATCAATGTCTTCTCCTAGTTACTAATATTATACTAGGATGCAGTGGAAACATTACCAACTCTTTAAAGAAAGTCCTCAGTTTGCTCTTCCAGAGAGTTTTGGTGATGTAACGAAACTGTGTTTAGTCAAGGCAGCCTTGTTACTGGTAAATTGTTGGATATCCTGTTAAGGTGAAAATATTATCGTCAGACTGCATGGCAGTAGTTTTCCTCCTGGAAATTCTCTATCCACATCAGGGAGATGAATTTGTTTGGCTATCATCCAGGCAGTTCCAGCTTGACAGATGATCAGAGGGCCTGGAGCACCTCTTCTATGAAGACAGGCTGAGTTCAGTTTGTTCAGCCTGGAGAAGAGAAGGCTCTGGGGAGACCTTATAACACCTTCCAGTACCTAAAGGGGCTGCAAGAGAGCTGGAGAGGGACATTTTATAAGAGCATGTAGTGATAGGACAAAGGGGAATGGCTTCAAACTGAAAGAAGGCAGGTTTGGATTAGATAAAAGGAAGAAACTCTTTACTGTGAAGGTGGTGACACACTGGAAGAGGTTGCCAGAGAAATTGTGGCTGCCCCATCCCTTGAAGGGCCAGGTTGGATGGGGCTCTGAGTAACGTGAATAGTGAAAGGTGTCCCTGTCCATAGCAGGGGGGTTGGAAATAGATGATCTTCATGGTCCCTTCCAATCCAAACTAGTCTCTCATTCTACAACACTGCCAAGGCTAGCCAGCATAGGGTGATGAGGCTGTGCATGGTAAAATAACCCCAAAGGGATGGTTGGGATTTGGAAACCTTCAGGGGATGCATTTAGGGTGGGCATAATGTGAAAACTGGCTGTTGGGGATGCATAGGTTGCTTTCCTTCCAGCTGAGCTTCCAAATCAGGAGGAAGAGATCCTGTAAAAGTTGCTAGCTGGGAAATGAGGGATGCCCATTTTCCAGTACCATCAGTCTTTCAGTCTTCAGCATATACAGTCCTTGACAAGAAAATACATGGGTTCATGAAGCCACGTATTTTATTGACTAAAGAGTAAAATATTTTTTTCAGGAAAAAAAGTAAATCTTAGTGATTTAGTATCTTTGAAAAGAGATGATGTATTTTGAAGCTTTTTTCAGCTATCTTGATATGTACTATGAACATATGCATTATGTTTTACTCTGTTACTGATTTTTTGATATAAAAAAGTTGTATTGCAAGCATTATGGTTGTTAATCTAAAAAAAATACCCCAAGGCTATTATATATTTGAATTTTAACTTATAAATTAGATAGCCAGATTTAAGTAATTTGTTTTCACAGCTGCAGACTGTCCCCATGGTAAGCTGCAAAATGTATAGTGTTCTATACTATGCCCATCTAATTTTGGAAAATGTATGTGATATGGAGCTGGGTACTACATTAAAATAAAAGCGTCCAATGAGTTCAAATTGCCTTGCTTTTGTGGTTTATTTAGGATGTTGATGGTACAGATTTGCCAGGAGACCTGAAACTGTGACGTGCAGTGGAAAAATACCATGTTGAAATGGCTGACCTTCAGCTTTGAAAGATGAAATCACTTACATTGGGATTGTGCATACACAATAGACATAGAGAGAGACTTATTTAAAGTGAAATCATGTTTCCTTAGGCTCCAGTTAAGTCAAAAATTCATCTTTGCTTTGTCAGGCCTTGCTTTGTCAGAATTCAGACATAACTGCCTGATTTAGCTCAAAGAGGGAGACTCACCACTGTGAAGGAAAAGCCATTCCCAGCCTCCAACAGACCCTTAGTCAGAGGGTGGCCAGGCAAGACCTGCGAGAGGACTCCAGGTATTCACCCAGCATCCCGGTGATCAGTGGGTTTGGCCCCTTGTCAGCTGCAGGAGCTGAAATTACACTGGGTAAAGGAAACCATTTGAATAGCTGGCCTTTATGGGCAGGGAGCCAGAGGGGACAGCATATTCTGCTCTTTAGTGTGATTTTTAAGAATTATGTCACAGCTATCCAAAGAGCAGAGCTTTAAAGGAGGAAATAATGAGTGATAAATTAATTCTTCCAGCATTAAGCCATGACAAGGGATGTTTTATTGGCCCAAAAGTATGTCTCTGGTGCACGTGAGGCACAAGGCCAAGGCGTTAAAAACTTGTAAATATCCTGTGGGGAGCTATTCTCCACCAGCAGTGGGATGGATTTAGATGGCTCCTCCATTCTTAGTTTTTACAATTAGATGGTACTCTGGGGTGCCTTCACGCAAATCTAGATTGGCTCTCTGTATTTAAATTCATGGTTCCAATAATCATTCTTAAAAATTAAAAATGCATCTTCCTGCTCCAGAGAAAAGTTCTTAGTTGAAGTGGGAAAGAAAAGAAGTAGGAGAAGCTTCAAAAGCCCTTTTTTATCTGTTTTTAAGGTAGTGCTGCTTTACAAATGTGCCTGCTTCAGTGGGATGTTTACATGGATTTTGCAGTAAAGCAGAATAAAGGAAAATTAACAAAGAAATGGAATCCCTAGGTATCTGTAGTCAAATTAGAACTCCTTCACCTCATGGTCTCGTTGCTCCTCTTGTTTTACAGTGCCCTTGGAACAGGAGGCCTTGGGGATGTGAGCTCTACTTGCAGCAGTCTCTCATGTCCTCAATACTGCCTCAGTACCCACCGTTTTGGGCACACATCTGGAAGCAGTGGCATTAGCTGTGTCCCAGATGTGTTAGCCCAGTAGTCCCCCAACTACCCGCTGAATCAGGATTTCCAGTTAAAATCTGGATTTGTTTATGTTTATTGATTGTTAACTTAAGTTGCACGAGGTAGGAAAAATATCTTCTCTGAGGACGTTTTGAGGATGCTTTATGCATCAGAAATGTGATGGGCTAGACAAGACTAAGGCTATATATTGCATCTAGACTGGTTTTTGTGGGAGGGAGAGAGGATGGGAGGGAGAGGGTGAGATTGCTTCCTTAGCCTAGGCTGATCCCGCAAGAAATGTTATCTTTTTACATGCCGTCCTTGGTTCATGTAGGGAGCTCATCAGTGTGCTGTGGTTTTCAGTAGAACATGGGTATAACAGGTGGCAAATGTGCAGGTAATGCCTCACTGCCACAGGCCCTCCACCAGGACCTCACTGCCCTCCAGAGATGAGCAGGAGCAGAGCAGCGATAGCGTGTCAGCCCTGTCACAGCAAATGGCATCAGAGCCCAGCAAGGAGAAAAAAGAGCAGGAGGCAGGAGCTCTGGCAGGACCACGATGGAGAAAAAATGTGGCTCTAGAAATCATGCCCCTGAGGGGGCAGGGAAGTCAGTGTGCCTCCACCACTCTGCTCCACGCCCACGTGAAAGAAAAACGTGCTTAGAAATGCTGCACTGGACTGCTCACTACCAGGATGCTTGGAGTAGGGCTGCCATTTGAGACATGAGCTATTCCCTTCCAAGGTCACTAAAGGAATTCAGTAGTTTGTGCTGTCTGTCACAGGTTTAGGTTGCATTAAGGCAGTGATACCGGTGTTGAGCGGACTGATACAGAGCACACATTGTTTACTGCAGTTTTCACACTCTTATCTGAGAGGAAAAGGCCAGCACATGATCTCACCTGGATTTATTTTCCAGCCTCGTGCTGTTTGTAAAGGACACTGTATACTTGGTCAGAAATAATGGCTTCCTGTTTCATTAATGAGTTCTTACAGCAATTGCCCTTTCAGAATAATCACCTTGGGTGAAGGAGGCGTGCACTTCCAAAAGCAATTGGCCCTCCCATTGAGTCATACTGGGGACACCATTCTCCACCAACAGCAAAAACACTCCTTTTGGGGTGTCTCAGTTTGGATTCTAAAGAAACCAGTGCTGCCAGTGTCATCATTCACCTGAAGCTATCAGTCAAAATGTCTCCTGGGATTAAAAAACCCTCCCTGGGAAAGGTATGTTTCCAGCATGTAGTACCATACCGCATAGGGGAAGAAGCTGTTGCTCTTATTGCTCTCCAAATATCTGGTTGTATTACTCAGAAGCTGTCTCTTCAGGGCTGCACTTTTTGAATTTTTTTCTGCAAAAGTCCTCAGGAACTTTGATCCAAGCATCCCAGGACTTTTGACATCCCAGGACTTTTAGGAGCTCTGATTTGGAATTGACCTTCCTGTTCCACTACAATCTATTTACTCCTATCACTGACCCCATCATATATTAGAGAAAATAGTAACACACGTGCATTAATTCAAAGCCTTTCAAACTGCTGCTGCTGCAGGTACGTCATGCTCCAATTAGAGCTGGCCATTAGGTGCACTTGGAGCAATGTCAGAGTGAGAGCGAACAAGTTATGGGTGTCTGGGTGGCAGATTCCAGGGCTAGTGCTGGACTGCAGGGGCTAAGGTGGACGTAGGCCAGCAGCATCTTACACCTGCTCTGAATTTTACCACCATAGGTAAGCTCTAATTTGAGGAAGAAAAATGCAGTTTAATTTCCCCCACCTTAGTTATAAATCTAACTTAGCCTAATTCGTATTTTAATGAGTTGGATCCTCAGCTGTACTTCATTACTCTTCTCTCTAGTTTGATTCATTGCCTTGTTTTCTAGATTTGGCACTTGCTTGGTTTAGCACAAACTGGGAAGGCTGAGCAAAGCACAGGTTACTGGCTGGTCCTGCTTTCAGACCATAGCCTGGGGGACTCATCTTGCTTTTGTTCTCCTGTACAAATGTATGGTTGGGTTTACGACTTCACTCTGATTTAGTGGGCTCTGGAAGTGGCTTTGGCTGCAGGTGCTGAAGCAAGGGGCCCCTGTGACACATCATCTGGATGGACATAGTCTTATTGTAGGCTTGCAGCTCTGCAAGCCAAATATTGAAATGGTCAGTGGAAACCTGCACTCAGCTCAAACTGAGCACAGAAACCTGAGAGTGCATGATGTAATGTGGGAAAAGTTACAGAATTAAGGATATATAACAATGCTAGCACTGGAGACAGGGGCTGTAGCTCCTGGTTGGTCCATCTCATTCAAGATGTCACTCTGACATTATGCAGTGCTAAAAAGTGTTAGAGGAAAAAGGAAGAGCCCTAAAGTTGTCAAAACCAATTCAGTAAACAGAGTTTGGGTGACCACTGCCTTGGTTAACATGCTGGTGTTTCTTCTGGTGTCCCTGGAACCTGAAGTGTGTGCTCAAGGCCAGCCTGTGCTTCACTTCTGACCGCAGTCATTTCTCCCTGCCTTCAGTCAAAGGACCTGTAATGCACACTCAGCAGTATAAGATCCATACAGACATATTTACAGAAGTTTCTGCTTTACTTTTCCTTTTGCAGTTCGTTATTTGATACATTTTTTAAAATCTTTTCCTGTGTTATTTTTCTCCAGTATAGACAGAGGAATTCCCATCTGTTCAGCCTGTCTTCCTCCAGACATTTCTTTGTCTCTAGCTGGTTTTGTTGCTTCTCTCTGGGAAGGGTTTTTTTTTATTTGTAGCAGTAGTAGTCAGTTAGCCAAATTGAAGCCAGTTTGTTGTCATCTCATTTCTAAAGCAGTGACTGTAAAGTACAGCATCATGACACCCAGGAGTTTGTAGTTCTTATTTTCTTATTTCCCCTCTATCTGGCAGCCCTGCAAACATCAGCTAGCATCCTGGAATGGTGGGATCATACCAGTGAATTGAGAATTTGTAAATAACACTCTACAACTTTGTAAGAGACAGTGTGAATCTCTGTCTCTCACTCTTTTTGCAATGTTTGCATCAAGCCTGAAGCATTATTTTAGAGTAATAATATTTTTGTAAACCATCAGATACACGTGCAAGCCACCCAGCCCCATAGCAGGTACATTCTGTAACTGCATTTTTCAGAGAGCTGCATTGAAAAGTTTCTGCAAGAGCTGGAAAGGCCTTAGCTGACTGAAAGCCTGTATCTTCCTGAAAAACAGTGCTAATAAAAGGTGTCTCTTCAGAAGGATAAAAACTGTCCTCTGACCTTGTGCTCTTTGATTTCCACTCCCTCGGGTAACAGCATTGCTGTGTGCATCTCCTGAGAAGGCAAATCCCAAGCTCGGAGTTGCTCTGGAATTTATGGTAATGGTGACTCTGAGCATGGGCTTAGGAAGCTCCCAAGGAGCAGGACCATCTTGCAGGTAATTTTACATCCTGAGGTGTCTCATTAACAGACTCATCTGTTTAGTCTTAGGAAGAAGAAGCGAGATCAAAGGCAGGAGAGGAGTGAGATAACAAAATCAGTTCTAATAAAAGTAATGGATGTCTCAATTCCTACTTCCCTTAAACAGGAGTATTTATTGCTCCTCTTTGAATTTTGCAAAGCCTTTTGAGAGTTGCACTCATTTTTGTGCTCAGACATCACTGCACATTTTGCCTTATGCAGCTGTCTTTTATCATTAGGGGAGAAGTAATAATTCAGGCCTCAAATTTAGCTTTTGTCTAAAAGAAATGAGGTTGATATATGCACTGCCTACACAATAGGGTACCATATAATCCCCTCATCTGTTAGAAGGGCACAAGTTATTTATGTTAATCCTCAACCTAGATGTGTGTGTTTCTAGCTGTTACTTTGTGACAGTAGTTTCATTACACATTTTTTACTGCAATGGGAAGTGGGTGACACAGGGGAAACATGAATTTGTTTGCTGCATGTATAAGTTTGCTGTAGGCAAGTGCTTTAGGTTTAAAGCAGTCACTGTGCAGGGCAAGGGTAGCCACACTACTCAGAGAGACTGGTCTTTTTTCATTGTCCAGGTGGAATAAATTGCAAAGTCAATACAAATCACAAAGGGGCAAAACTAGATTAAATTTTGAAGTTCTTTAGGAGCATAAGAAATTAGTACGAAAACCAATTTTATCTAAAAGAGGTTTCATTTTCACTTTCCCTGTGTCATGTTGGCCAAGGTGTGAAAAGCCTTAGTGAGTGATATTTATGAATCCAGATTTCAAAACCATGACATGTGCTTAAAAACAGTGAGATCTAAACATTAAATGGCAGGTTTTCTAAATGTGAGTCCTGGCCCCTGAATTTTTACTCAGGGCCCCTTTTTAATTCTTGACTACAGATTTTTCTGAATTAAAGCTAAGCTTACTCATTTTTAAATCCCTTGCTTCCAACAGCTGGAGCTTTAAGAAACACAGTCAATACTGGGAGAGAGCAAGCAGGCAGCAGTGTTGTTCAGCTGTCAATATTCGTGCAACAGTACTGCTCCCATCCTAAAGCATTGCATTCAGTGTATAAGTAATAGCCTAAAGGTCCTTTAGAACCACCTAAAGTGGGGGGTTCAGTAACTGTGACTTCCAAGGGCCCATTGCAAGGGACTAAACCTTTGTGTCCTCTACTTGCCTCTAGGACCAAAGCTTACCTTCTCAGAGGAAGACTGCCAGAATGTTTTGGGACTATTAGGTGCCCAGTGGCAGGACTAGAGGAAATGGGCACAAACTGAAACACAGGAGGTTCCCTCTGAACATTAGGAAACACATTTTCACTATGAGGGTAACACAAGTTGCCCAGAGAGGTTTGTAGAGATTCCCTTCTTGAAAATATTCAAAAGCCATTTGGACGTGGGTCTGGACAACCAGGTCTAGGTGGCCCTGCTTGAGGTGATTTCCAGGGATCCCTTCCCACCTCAGCCAGTGTGTGATTCTCTGATAGAACAAGATCAATATTGTCCCATTAAAAATGGGGGCATCCCATCTGCATTGACCACTGTATCCAGCTTTATAAAAGAAATTAGCAGACATTCCTTTCTGTATTTTGCTTATGATTTGTAGCCTGCATGTAGCTCATGTTTAGGCAGCAGCTGATCATAATTATTTAGCTGAGTGTTTCTCCAGGGATAATTAATGAAACTGAGTTCTTGTTTCTGTGCCCTGGAGAGGCAGGAGAGCAGTGATCTTCCTTGAGGCAAACAGGATTGGCCTCAGCATATAACCCACTTTTTTGAGGACTTTAATTTTTCAGAGAGACTGAATTATTTAATCAGCAGTGACCTAATAACATGTATGTGGCAGGTGCAACAGAGCTCAGTGAACTAATGAAGTATGGATGGCCCTGGCTCAAGAGTAGGGGGGATGAATCGGGAGGCTAATATGGGATGAGCCAGCCAAAGAGATTATTTTCTTGCACAGGCAATAGGGAGAGCTCTACAAAGCTGTCTGAAATCCTGCCTTCCTAGAAATCCACTCCTTTAAGCTTGTGCACTGGATTCTTTGGCCCCCAAAGAGAGACAGGATGCCTTTCCCCTTATCTGTAACCAGCTGACAAGTAAGTAGAGACCTGGACTTTATTCAGCATTAGCATGAAGACAACTGGGAAACCTAAACTGGTGGGACTGACTGGGAGCAGGTACTGAGCATTGCCTGCCAATGTTTTGCACAGTGCATGGCAGCAGAGCCTCCTGACAGGAAGCTGCTAGTAAATGTAGGTATTAATGGGGTGGGTTACAGTTATATTCCTGAGGAATATATTATCCTGAGAAAATAATCTGTTTAGTTATGAGATGAAAAAGTCCTGTCTTTGCTGTCATGGTGTTTGATTCTTTGCCACTGACATCACAGATGAGAGTCTGGCTCTCAAATGTCTGCATCCAGGAAGGAAAGATAGTCCAGGCAGGAGCCATGTAAATCTGGATTCAGATAATTTTCTGTGGTCTGGGGAAGCCATCACAGGTGGAGTTAACCTTTCTTAATTCTACCTGGTTAGGAATTAAAACTCTGGTGTCTGGTTGCCTGGGCTCCCTCTGCACTAAGAGGAGAGCACTTTTGGAGGGCAGGCTCCTGCCATGCCACCTTGCTGGTGAGAACGGGAGGGCTGCCACCACCTCACCCTGGCCTGTCACTTGTGTCTTAAACCACCTTGCAGCAGCACTGCTGCCTTCCCACCCTGCAGCTGTTCCTTCCTGCCATGGCAATGCCCCATGAGCCTGCTACCACCCCGACCAGGGGAGAAAAACAAGCTAACACCAACCTGGCAAAAAACATGTTGTCTTACCCCAAACTGATTCCCTCCTTTGGCTTGTGACGAGGCCATTTGTGCAGCCAGGGCTGAGGAAAGGATCAGCAACCAAGCCAAGGAGCCCATGCCATCCTCATGTCTATACCAAATACTTTCTTCTGCAAACAAGGCCATTATTTGTGATGGGCTCCTGGAAAAGAATTAGCAAGTTAGGGCAGAGCCGAGTCCTTACCCAGCACTGCAGAGAGATTTACAGCAGCGCGGTGTGGAGGAGCCCTTCCTCTCAGCATTTGTGCAGGGCGGGGTAGCACAGCGTGGTGTCACCTCAGTGTGGCACCGTGACTCATCGGCTCAGCTGGGCCCTGTGCGCTCTTAATCCATCCCAGTCTGCTTCTCACATCGAGTCGCTTTGAAAGTTTGAGAAAGTTTGCTTTACTCTTGATTCCTCATTTTTGCACAGCTCACTCCATCTGGGCCTGAAAGTCAAAGCACTGAAATGTTACAATAACAGCTGTGGTTGCAAGCCTGCTATCCCAGCTGATAATTAAATGCAGAATATCTCAAGAAAAACTCGTATCTAGAGAAGACAAGCCCAGCTGTTTAAAAAACAAAACAAAACAACTGAAATAAACATCTGAATCTGCAGGTGCTTGTGCAAATTAAAGCTGCTCTCCCCTTCTCAGGTTAAAGATTTAGCTGAGGTCATGAAGGACCTCTGCTATTGTTTAAAGCTGCTGGTGCATAAACTCATGGTTTTGTTAAGCAGCTGTTGGCAGGGACACAAAGTGTCCACAGCCGCAGCCATCACTCCCAACATCTACCCTTTGAAAAGATGGACTCTGTGCAGGCACTGCCTGAGCTTGTTAGCTTGCCCTGTACCTTCCCAGCCTGCCAGCCAGTGCAGGGGCATGGATCAGGGTTTGCAGGCCCCAAGCTACAGGGAAAGGTTATTTACTCCATGCTGGCTGAGGGCAGGGCTTCACCTGGAGCCAGCTGGCCTCAGCCAAGGTAGGATTGATGGTGCCTGCATGTTAGTGGTAAGAAAAGATCCACTTGATTATAGATTGTCTATTGTGTATCTCTCTGGCTTGTATGGGGAGCTGAGAAAAATGTGAGCACATCAGAGCAGCTGACCTGAACAAATGTTTATTTTTCCTCTGTTCAGCTGGGTTTAATTTGCTCACAGACTGCAGTACAGAGAGCAATACCTGCATACCCCGAGACTGGGCTAGCACAGTGCAGTCCTCCCAGCAGTGGCAGTGGGGGATATAAGCAGCACTCCCCTTGAGTGGGTACATCTTGTCTGAAAAAAATCTGTGTCTTATCTCTGATTTCCATGGTCTGTCTGGGGACAGCTCTAAAAGCTGGAAATGGCCTGGGACTCCTCTGGTGGAAGACCTCCTGGTTTTCTCAGTGGTGACATTTCAATGTTTCAGCTGAAAGCAGCAGCCTGGGTGTGAGCAGTGTGAGGAGTTTGGGGTCCAGGTGAGAGATCAGGCTGCCAGGGGCACCCAGCACCCACAGGACAGCTCTCCAGGCAGCACTTGCCAGGCTGGAGGGTATCCAGTGCCCAGCAGGGTGGGTCCAGGCAGAGCTGCCATGTGGAAGTGCTTCAGCTTCTCATGTATACGCAATAAAGACACCAGGGCATTTTCATTAAGAGGTCTTTCTGTTCCTTCAGTCTATAAAATCTTGATCAGGTTATTTTTGGACAATATTTATTCTTTCAGGCTTATATGGTTGGGAAGAGGATGGTTTGATGGGAGGAATGGCCAGTGCTTGCACCCAGGGGCAGGAAGGGCATTTTGAAGGACATGCTGCACATTAGCTATTTTGTGGAAGGTAGACATACTTGAACTCTTGGAGAAGTGTGCTTCATAAATCAAGGAAAAGCTTTCCTGAAAATAGAAGGTTAGAGCAAACAGGGGAGGTGATGGGTAAACACTTGTGTAGTTCATGGCTGCCTCATTCTTCACAGAATTAGCTGTTTAACACAGCATTTCAATGCTCTGCACGAATTAAAAGGAGACATATCTAGCCTTTATATTTGTGAAATGAATTTTGAAAACTGTGGCTCAAGTTCAAACTGCCATTGGGTTTGCTTCCCAGGTCTACAGAAGTCTTGAAACCACAGTTTTGAGAAAGGCAATTAACTCCTTAACCTCAAGATGTGCATTGACATGCAGGGTTGTTAAGGGTTCCCTCACTAATCACTTCTGTGGTTTTTAATCAGCTGACACACACATTCCTCGACTCCAGACAGTTCCTCAGACAGCCAAAAGTAATGACCCTCCTCTAAAGCAACCTCTGCAACACGTCCTTAATTCTTTCCATATTGCACATATTTTCTTAATATACAAAGCTGTGATATACTGAGTAAGTGGGGGCAGCATAAAATTAGTATAAAACCAAATAATACTGAATCTGCTTATTTTATTACTCTGGTTGCATTTTATTTATTAAAAGCCCTTCTTTTTTTTTTTTCCTCCACTTTTTTTCTTTCACTTCAGTGAGCTAGCTGACAAATTCCCCAGCCCTTACAGTTGATCTTTGCAGAACTTATGGAATTTGTTGGAAAATTTCGTTTGAGGTTAAAAACTTCTTGAGATAGAAGGCTAAATTCCCTTTCAATGATGAGCTCTAGATGACAGGAGACTTCAGCAGGAACTTCAATCAAATAGTTATCACCTCCACTAACTTCCACTTTTGAGTGAGACTCCAGGGGGTCAGGTGTCTCCTGACCTAAAATAGTTCCACCTCCCAGTTCTGGGCTTCTGGGTGTCCTGGCTCCCATAGGGAAAGGTGGTCCATGGGTTGCCATTGCTGTTCCAGTTGCCTCTCCAGGTAAAGGTTGCTCAGATGAGGTTTTTGCTGCAGTTGGTAAATGTTGCCATTAACCAACACTGCAAGGTCTGGGTCCTGGGACTAGAAAATGATGGGCATTTCTCAAGGTAAACATAGGGATTTAGTTGAGAAGTAGCTGCTGCCACAAATGTTAGCCGGGCTTTCAGCACTGATGGTGTGATTGGTGTGTAATGTCAGCTGAAGATAAGAGGCCAAAACTCTCTAGGGAAAAAATAAAAAAGGCCAAATGAGCTTGAATGAGAAATACGCTGCATGCTGGTTAATCCTCCTTGATTTAGTGCTGACTGGAAGACCAGGAAAGCTCCATTTTGTTTCCACATTTAAATAAATGTCAATTAATGCAGTTTCTTCCAAAATATACAAATCATGACTAATCTAAAACAGTTTTAAAATCTGCAATAGATAAAACTAGTTTTAATTTCAAAATTAATTTTTCTAAAAGTAGATTTATTAGGTCATTCCCAGAGTGGTCTGGGAATAGCTCTTTACATTTTGCCTGTTCACTATGAGGTGCCTTAAAGGGACTTGAATGTGAGAGGCTTTGAAAATTGAAGGCTTTTGTCTTGTCTGCATGACAAATATGGAGGGTGAAGTCAGGGCTTTATGATCTTCAGCAAGCTCATGGCTATTTATTTTCCCTCAGCCTGTCATCACATCCCTATCTTGCCCCACCACCTGCCCCCAGCCCCTTGTTGCTTTTGATTTGGATATCTCTGAAGGTCATTAGAGATTTTAAAAAGCTCTTTTTTAAGAGTCATGCCTATTGAAAGGATGTTCAAGTTTTGTTTTCCTCTCATTCTTGCTCCTCTCTGATATTATTTTCCATTTTCCTCAGCTTGCACAATTAAATGGGTCACTGCCACCTCCCAGTTCCCCTGCCTATTTCCTGCTGATCCTGATGAACTGTCAGTAGTTACCTGTGTGGGTTGTATGTACACAGGGCAGGGTTTGCTGACTGAAGGCATTCCATAATTTTTCCTTATTAGAGTAATAAATCCATAGGGAGACTTCACTTTTTTGCACTAGAACTCATAACTGAAAATTTAGGAAGCCTTAAAGTCTATGAATAGCACATGCTCAAGAGAGAGGGAAGGGAAGGGAAGGGTCACTGATAGCAGTGGTTCTCTGCATTCCTGTTTTTTTTCTTTGACTGACTCTTTAATGACCCTGTTTGATGGCATCATTTCTCATGCTCTTTAGTTCTTCTTCCCATCATAACCTTCCCAACATTAGTCACCTCTTGGAAACTGGTTGGGTTTTTTGGGTGCTTGGGAAGCAAAGCTAAGCTGACCTCTTCTAATTTTCTTTTTCAATAGCTCACAGCCTCTTCCTCAGTGAGACTGCCTTCCCAAAGAGGGGAATGAACCCTAAAATAGGGTTATGCCAACAGCTTCTATGGTCTTTAAATGTACATACCGATTTCTACAAATTTCCATCTTATCCCAGCTTCTCTAAAAAGTTCATGGTCTGAAATCAAAAAATTCTGTGCTCTGGAGGATATTTACATGTGCACTTCCCAGATCAACCACACTTTTCCAGAAGCATTGCTGTTGGAATAAAGCCCCAAGGCAGACTCCATGCCATGCAGGTGGGTGCAGACAGCAGCAGATACCTGAGCAGGAAGAGCAGACTGCTGAGGTGGCAAAGGGGCTACCAGGAGAAGAGCAAGGATGTTTTAAGGTCTGAACAGGGGGAATACAGGAACAAAGAGGGTCTGCAGAAAATTTTCTTGCAAGTCTGTGTTCTCCAGTGAGCAGCTTCATATCTGAAGGTTAAGCCCTGGTATAAGCACATGAAAACATTGAGGATGCACCAAGAAACAAGAAATTGTGCACAAGAAACAGTTGTTTAGCCATTCAACCTGTTGCGTTGGGTCGAAGGGATTTGCTGCATTGCTGTGACCTGCTATGGTAAATTTAGCACTGGCTTGTACTTTTCCACACTGAGGTGTTCACATGTCCTTGCTGGCTCCTGTTCTCAGTCAGGGCATACCTGCATATGGCACAGACAGGTGATAATGCCACAGACAGACAAGTTTTTCTCAACACATGATCATGTGCTGCTCTGGGACTTCTGTCACTGTAGTACGCAGCGGTCCTGAAGGTGAACCAAGCTCTATCCCCTCTGCTTCACCAGCTGTGAAACTGGGGCTCCCAGAGGCTGCACCAGCCAAGTGCAGGTCATGTTTCAGTGGATGGTGAGCCCCCTCTCAGCACCAGGGACCCCATGCAAACCTCTTGGTTTGCATTGAGGGCCTGGGCACCCTCAATGGAGACAGGTGCCCAAGGCAGTCTGCCAAGGGACAGGGGTGGCTGCTGGCACAGAGGATGGAGATGGCCTCACCTACCTGCTGCTCTGGCCAGTCTTCTCTGGGCAAAAAGCACTTGTGGTTTGGAAGGAAATGAGAGATATTTATCACACAGAAACTATATTGGCTACGTAACTCCTGCTGGAAGAGGTAGTTTGGCAAGATAAACATAACCGACATAATTGGGTCCAATTTCTTTAAATGCACTGCCCTGTATAATGAGAATAACTGAGGCCTTTTGCTGCCAGGTTGTTGAGTCACAAATGTGAAAGAAAGAAAGAAACCCAAAATAAACAAATTACTGAGAGGTTTGAGCTGGCTACTTTGGGTCTATTTTTAAGTAAGACTTTAGCTGTAAGAATCTTGAGATTTAATATTCTGCCTGTATCCTATGTAAATAGCATTTGTCACTCCAATGGAGTTCAGTGTTCAAAATTCAAGGAATATCTTTGGTTTGGGCTCATCTGTAGATATATTGTCAGCAATTGTTGATTTTTTGCAACACCCACAGCATCTCCAGTTGTGTAAAGCACGTGAGCTTGCGCTGGCCTTAAGTAAAAGTGTCAGCCATAGCAGCCAAGTGCTGTTCACAGCGTCAGCTCAGATAAACCTCTTTTTCTTCCTTGAGGGCAGCCCCATTTCCTAAAAGTGCAAACCCACACAGTTTGCATGGGGGTGTGAAACACAAACTGCTGCACTGTAGCTGAAACATGCTCCCCTGACCCTCCGCTGCTTCTTGACTCCTTCAGCAGAGAAGGAGGGTGGGTTTGAACTGTCTCATCTGAACAGCTCAGGGCTGTTTTTTTGAGCAAAACCTGACAGATTTGTGAATATCCACAGAGATGCTCTGATATGACCCTAAGTGAGATTTCCTCACTTTTATA
This sequence comes from Hippolais icterina, assembly GCA_013400075.1. Lineage (NCBI taxonomy): Eukaryota > Metazoa > Chordata > Aves > Passeriformes > Sylviidae > Hippolais > Hippolais icterina. The sequence goes on from VWYN01028498.1 coordinate 15,916, forward strand.
GACTCAGAGATGAGGGCAAAAACCATCCAGCCCATCTCTCTGCCATCACAGGTTTGTTTTCACTGTATTTCCCACAGCAAACATTGCATGAGTTGTCCTAGTTTAAGTCAAGGTGAAACTTGCCTGCCCGCATAAAGAAATGCTGCTTTTTTCCCCAGCAAAATGGCAATCTTGCTTTGCAGTGCCAACACAGATGTCACTCACCACTGGCAGCTCACACTGAGTGGCTGCAGCCTGAGGAGCCCATTCTGCAGGCACAGAAGGCAGCTCTGAATCCGTACAACTATTTATTGTAATAAAGCTTTGAAAGGAAAAGCTTCATTTCTTCATCTGGTCACTTCAGATGGTGAAAAGGACAACAGACATGCAGACATCCGCTCATGGCCCAAGCCCCCTCTTCTGTCCCTTAAGGCTGTAGCAGCAGGGTATCTCACTGCTCTTGAGAAGGTTTTTGTTTCACCTGGGAGCAGAAGTAGGTTCCATTCAGCCACCAAAGCACCCATGGGACCAGGGGGCCAGGATGCAGCAGCCTGGCTCCTGCACTCACCAAGTTCCAACCATCAGTCTTTGGATTGCAGCTATTTAAAGGCAGACAGGAGTAAAATAGATTTGGAAACAAGTTACAATTTTTTACCCTGTTCCTTGCTGCAGCTCACTACACATATGCACAAATATGGGCTTGAGGGGGTCTGGGCCCACAAAGACCCTCTGGCCTCCCCTGTGTGCCTATCTTTGTGTGACACATGGCAAAACCAAGCTTGTAAATGTTCCAGGGCACCTTCCCTGGCCTCTGTCAGGTGCCACAGGGCTCTCCTGCAGCCATGACTGGGGGCACTGCTGTATGCTGACAATGCATTCACATGTCCATGGGATCATTCTGACTATTTGACACCATGAAAAATACTATTTATTGATTATTATCTTTTATCGGCAGGCAGCAGGGGCACATAGTGGGAGTGAGAGAGGGGTCTGGATTCTGCCCTCCTCCTCCAGCACCCCATGGCCAGCTGCCCCATGGAGACCTCTCCTACAGCAGGGAGCCAAGGATAAGGAGAACTGGAGCTTACTTCTGTCAGGAAGCGTTTGCAGAGCTCAGACTGACATACTGAGGCAAACAGCAAACGCTCCTGGACCACATAAATAAGCCGTCACTTTGAGCAAGTATGTAACTGAAAAGCAAGCAAATTGGAAAATTATCTAAAAATAGTGGAGCAAAGATTAGCAGTACAAGAATCAGCTCAGAAGCATCAGGACACTCCTGGGCTTATTCAAATCAAGTTCTTAAAGGAGGATTGCAAAGATGTTGAAAATACAGACAGCTCTACACATTACTTGGGTTTGCCTGAACTCCAGGAGAGCACGACATTCCTGGCAGGGCACAGCAGCTACCTGGGAAGTCTTAGCATTTTTAATGAGGGTTATGAAGAATTTTATTATCATAGAAAGGAATATAATAATTTTCTCAATAAGAAAAGCTCCTTAGTCAGTAACCACTGCTTAGTACTTGGAGGCAATTCAGCTGCCTTTAGCTGTCATTTCAGAAGACATATGGCAAGAACAAGATCAAATTCATATTGCCTTTCATATCATGAAAATTTCCCATTAATAATAGGTTTGTCTTTATAATGTGTGTCTTGGAGTAAAATAATTGGAGCTGTGTGGGGTTTTATGAGACACTCTAGAGGGAGAAGATTGCAGAAATTTCTGACCAGCTCCTCTCTTACCTTCCTCACTTCAGACTTCATAAAGAATTTCACAGTCTTCCAGCTCATTTCATTGCGCTTGCATTTTCTCTCACCCTTCTGCAATCCTATTTGGTTTGGTTTTGTTTTGGAATCATTACCCATTAAGTATTTATTGCTTTATTGAACCAGTATGGCTCATGAATGCATATTTTCTTTCCCTTATTTTTCCTACTTTTTATAGTGTATTCATTAAAACTCACATCCTTTGTTGTGGGAGTACAATACCAACCTTTAACACTAATTGCTGTTGCGAGATCTCAGTAGCAGAGCTGCCTTTGTTTTCTCCCAGGCTGACACCTCTCTTGCAGCTCTCTTTGAGTCCTCACCATGGTGGCCTCGAGCAATGAGGTTGCCATGAGATGCTTCAGAAGCTTTCCCCCTGCAGCTGTAGAGGTGACTCAGCTGTCCAGACACTGCTGTGATCTGATCTCTCTCTGGTCAGTAAGGGCTTGGTGATGGATGAGCTGAACCAGAAGCTAGCTGCTGCAACAGGAGGGGAGAACCCATTCTCCTCCATCCTGGATCCCCTCCTTGCCTTTCTTCAGACTCCAGTCTGCACTACCCACTCCTCACCTCCCTGACTCTCCTTGCACCAGCTCTGGCACTCCTCTGATTGTAAGATAAGCCAATTTGGACCAGTAAAACAGCAGACCTGTGAGTGAGTCATTCAGCTTGAGGTGCCTTGTGAAACCATACCCTCCAGCTAAAATCACATCTGCACATTAAGCTATATCTGGACACAGTTTGCACCATAACAAGAAGGAGTATACAACCTTTTATTTCTTAAAATTGGAATTGTAAGTTCTGGAGGGTATAGAAAAACATGCCAGCAGTGGATATGAGACAGCTACTAGATTATATGACCACTAAAAGCCAACTTTTGTGTCGTTTCTCATGAGGTGGCATTTCAGCGGGCAAGCTTGGGCAGCTACATCAAAATTACCCACTCCTATCAGCAACACAGCCACTTCTCCTGTTGGTTTGCCCTGCAGCTTCAGATGGGTTAGGGTTATCCCTTTTAGGCCGCCTGTGTCTCCAGCTGTGAAGCTGTTACCTGCTGTGCACCAGGATGGTCCATAGGCTCTACAGCAGGCTGGGAACAACAGAGGTGGCAAATTTTTAAGTTTTATGGAGATGTTGTAGTCCCTTATCTTTTTTGACTTGCTCCCATTGCCTCATGCACACCCTCAGTTCCCAGGAGAAAAATGTCCTGAGCTCTGGCAGTAATTAGTAAGAACACAGCAGATAGGCAGTTTCAGTAACCTGAGCAGAGATCACAGGGCAGAGGGTGTACCTGGGAAGTTATAGAACTACTTTTGAAAAGCGCTTTAAAGATGAAGTATACTTCTTCATCGTGTGTTCTCATTATTATGACCAGTCTTTCTATCTACAAAGGAGCAATGGCACCTAACAGGGCTTGCTATTGCTCTCCCTGTGTCACTATCAAAGTAGGGGGAGTCAGTTTAGAGAGGCTGTGCTGGCAGCTGGAGCTGAGTGTGCTGCTCTGGCTGCACCACTGCCTTCCCTCGCTGTGCAGGGAGAGCCTGCTGTACCTCTGTTTAAACGGGGACAATAGTTACCTACAGCTTGTCTCCTCAGCGCCATGAGACCGGACTCATTAGCGCTGGCAAAGTACACAGCCACCTGGATAAAAGGGAGAGATAAGTGCTCAGTTTCTTTATTTGAAGACCCGGATCAAAGAGCCGAGGGCAGCCTCGATTTACCACTGGAGGTACACCTGCAAGGAATGTCCGATTAGAAATCAAGCAATAAAACCACTGACAGTAAAAACAACAATGAAAAAAAAAGTTTGCAGCTGGTCAGCTGGAACACAATGAATCAAGGAAAACCACAAAGCAACCGCTGCATTTTTTTCTGACGCTTTTTACCATCTTGTTGCAAAGACTTTTAAAACAAAACAAAACAAACACTCCACAGGATATGTAGCTTGGGTTTTTTGGGTTTTTTTAGAGGAAACAAGGGCAGAAAGGGCTTTCCTTCCCCTCTAAGAACTGCAGCTTTTGGAGGAAGGAGGTTCTACGGAAGATGTTAATGATTGAACAATAAATTCCTGATAGTTAAAGCAGGACTGAAGCACAAATCTGTCTCTGCCTCTATTCTCTGCCACTCTGACAGCCAGCAAAGGTTGTCAGGCCTAAAGCCACCAATAAATATTCCTCCTCCCTACAGTGTGCTGTAGTCTTCATGCCCCAGTGTCTCCAGGTAAGCACCTTCGCACAGTATTAGGTACAGGCTGACATGTTTTATACATCCCCTCTTGTCAGTAGGCACTCACAGTCCTGCAAGGCTAAGGAAGGGCATTCCTCCCATCAGAGAGCAGTAAAAGGATGCAGAAAGGTACGTCACAGATGCAGAAAGGTATCCAGGATGGGAGAAGAGGTTGCATGGACTTTGCTGGGAAGCAAGCCCTGGGTGCTGGAGGACTCTGCACCCTGACCTCTGAACAGCAGACATGTCTCCACCCAGGCTTGGGGAAGCCACCATTTCTCACCTTTAACACCACCCATCAGCATGACACAATGAGTTTCCCAGTTTGTAAGGTACCTCAGGACAGACATGATGAGCCAGTGTCTGGAAAGCAGCCAACTAACAAGAGGGGAGAGGTGACAGGGAGCTGCTGGTCATGTAGGACATGAGCTGTAAATCAGAGCTGAGTGTCAGAGAAAGGGATTTTTCCCTTGGAGCAGCAGAGAGACACCCTTTAGCTTTACTCTGACAAACAATCAAGCCTACTTCAGCCTGTTTCAGTGCCTTATGAAGGGAAGACTGTGGGTTCAGAGGGTTGTGTTAAAGATTCTTGCAGGACAGGGAGGAACAGACAAAGCAGACATGGAAGACAGCAGTCAGGAAATGTCATGGAATCACTCAACAAATCTAGGAAACTTGTTTTGATTAAGTTTATACAGAAAGACTTAAAGAAAATAGAGAAAAAGAGGCCACCAACATAGCAAATCCAAGTTGAGCTAATGGAAAGAAATGAATTTTTATTATTCTAGCAAATATTGGTGGGGATGTGATTGAAACAACCCACTGAATCTAAAGTCCTCCCCTTCAGGAAGCTGATCAAGCTCCAAATTTCCCTGCTGGCCTCAGCTCCTCTGAAGGGCCAACCCCAAGCCTTAGAGATGAACAGTGGGAACATGAAGAACATCAGAAGTAGATCCAACTCCATGTGGCTTTGGCTTGTGTCCCAGCAGACACAGTAAAATAGGGGAGAAATCAAACCTGTGGAGGCTGGAAAGGGTTGAGACACCAGTGGGGCTCCTCTCTTCCAGACCTAGCAGTCTGAAAGCAGGGTGCAGAGCTCTGCCAGGCTGCCTCAGCTCTCTTTATTGGACCTGGAGCCACAAATACCTCCACAGGATGATTTATCCCAACAACTTGATGTGCCTTTGTGCAGTCAAATCAGTCCCCCCCACTGCCAACATAGTAATTCATGCTGGAACCTGCCCCAGACACCATATAAAAGTTTCAAGAGGAAAGCTGGCCACAGCTAACAGGGCAGTTTGCCCCACATCTTCAGGTGCTGTCCCCCAGCACTGTTGTACAAACCTAATACTCTCTGTATATCCCTGTACACATTCCAGGCTCACAGTACCAAGCCTTAGCATCCCATCACAAATGCTGCTGTGACCCTGATGCTCATCCCTCTGTGGAGCAAAAAGGGGATCTTGTCCTTTCACATGGCCATCCTTCCACAGAGACCATAGAGAGAGGGCACAAGGCTCCCTCAGAGCAAACACCCTGCTAAAAAATGATGGACAGTAAGTGATAACCACTCCTACCCAAAAGGTTAGAAGTTGTCAATGGGCAGCCATTCCAGCAACATTGCAGTGCTCTTTTATAGAGTAGCATTTCTGTGGTGCTTAAAATAACTGCCTCTGAAACTAATAGCACCTAGAAGGTGTCTGTCCTTGGTATGTCCTTGGGGTAAAAACCCCATACTTCATCCACAGAAGTTCCTGCTCAGGAGGAATCAGCATGGCTGGGATTTCAGACTTCCTGGAAGAGGTGTATTTTTTATGAAGCCAACCAAATAAACTCCTTCCACAAGCAGTGGCATCAAGGCTTAAATGATGATGAGGAAACACAGGAAATGGGCTGGAGAGGGTATGAAAAGAGGGCTGGTTGATCTGCCATTCCTCTAATTGAAAAGCTGATGGATTTTACTGTGTGAAGCTTTTACTAGAGACCAACAAATTTCAATTTTATTGCCAGAAGGAAAAAAGGCTAAGTGTTTCCTGTACCAGATGTGACTAAATAGGTTGTGCCTATGGCAGGGGAAGGGTGTCCCTTGAAGGAAGCTATGCTGCTCAAACACTGAACAGCCAGGCCTTCAAACATGTGGGGCATGTCAAGGCTGGGGAGTATCTGTGTTTCTGAGGGTGCTCCTTCACACACAACTTACTTGGCCTTTTGAACACAGTTCAGTGAGAAGTGAGAACAGCTGGCTGAGAAAAAGGTTGCAATATGAAATAAATTCCCTCTGCAAACCCGTCCCTGCTCATTACCTCCCCACACTTCTGCTAAACCAACCAAAACCAGAAGGAGGCTATATTTCAAGAAAAATAAAGTAGCATAATTAAGTAGGTTACCATACACAGCATACTATTCAGGAAATTACAGTGCAGAAGTTACTGTGAAAACATGAGATACGTGTGCTCTCAATGACTACCTGTATTTGTACCCTTATCCTGTGCCAAATTTGGCAAAAGCAAGACAGCATCCCCCTCCCAGCTGAAGGTAAACTTCCTCACATTAGTGGAGGATTAAGAAGTTCCCCCCTAGGGCCATGCTTACGCCGTGGTGATCCTTCTGCCATAGCTCTGTGGGCCTGCCAGGAGCTGAGGATGTTGCTGGATCTGCTCCCTCCCTAGAAGACAGAGAGACTGATATTAGCAACCAGTTATCAGTGTTGCAGCAATTTTTATTACCAGCTTTTTTAAAAAAAGACTATTATTGAAACAATGTATGTGATCTTAGTTAAAACATAGCATTTTTCTGTGAATTTTTATTTCCTCTGAAGTTTATTTCCCTCTCAGCTTATATTACTTTCTAGATGCCTTTCACTGGAGAATACGACTCTCGTGGTGCACCATTTGCGTTTATGCTCCAGCTGCTTGTAGCAGACACTGTGTAAACATGTCAAAAAGAACTTACAATCCCTCCACATGACCAAGAATGATTTTCAGGTCCTGACAGCAACTGAACCAGTCTCTTCCATGGCCCAAACTTATGGGTATATACCCAGAGATGGAAGAGGCATGTTTCTTCCTACATGCTTATTATTCCTCTCAAAATTAATATGTATGAACATGAATCAGATCATTCATCAGATCTGATAAGCTCTATGTGATACAGATCACATCTGAATAAGCAATAGCTGATAAAATACCGCTATTTGAAGACAACAGCAAGTTCTCTTTTATAATATCAAATCTCCTTTTATGTGCTTTCCATCAACATTCAAGTAGATGAATTTTCTTATCTTTTGTTTGTTTGTGTTTTTTGTTTGTGGTTTTGGTTTGTGTTGTTGTTGTTTGTTGGAGGTTTGTTGTTTTTTGTTTGTTTGGTTTTGTTTTCATTTTGCCAGAAAAAGTCTGAAAAAGAAAATCATGTGAAAACTCATTTGGGGACTCTCACTGGGCAAGGCTGGTAGCGCAAGAATGAAACCTCTTTTCTGGTCTTGGAATTGTTTTTGGTCTCAGAGAGAGTAAATATGGATTCTATGACCAATTATATGGATCACATTTCAGGTAATACCCAAACTGTAAACAGTTCCCATCTAATTCATGAACAAGAAAATAGTTGAACTGTGAAAGCGAAGTTGTGGGTTTCCACATTCCCTTCCCAGTTATATTTGACAGCTAGAGGAGGAAAGCATTGGTCTTGATTACAAACACAGCCTGCAAGAACAGCACAGAATTTCTAAGCCTGGATGGGAATACTGTCAATTTTCATGGAGCAGTATTTTCAGTGCTCAAGAGTTTGATCTTTTGTCTGTTTTGGACTGGCCTCTATTTTTTTCTAATTTTCAGATAACCTCTATAAATGAGGAATTCCTCACCTATGAGTACAGAAATATAAAAATACAAATGGCCACAAGATGAGAAACAGATGAAGGACTCTTGAAGCCAAATATTCACATCTCTGTGACAGAGATCTAGCCAACATAAGCACTTAATTTGCATCTACATTTTTGGCACCTAATGAAATAGTCTTTTTAAAGTAACCACCTAATTTCCTTATTGACAAGTACAAGCCTTTGCAGTTCTCCCAAGGAGATAGACTCTATGGAACAGAAGCACCTAAATTTCTCTTCATCTGATGAACAGGAAACTCTGGCAATATTTGTCTGCTCTCAAGGCACCTATTTATCAATGGCTGGAGCCTCTTAGTCACTAACCAGGTAGCCTAAACTTGTTCTAGCAACCACCTCAGCTCTGCAGCCTGCAGCCCTCCCTACCTGTTTGCTGAAATAAAATTGTGTTTAGGATATTGCATGAATGCACAGACACGAAAAGCTTTAGCAAAAGTTTTTAGTTAGTTTTAACTGCTGCTGAAGAGAGCACTCTGATACCATAATGCTCACATGCATTATTCTTTTTTTCCTTTCACAGCCAAGAAGCTTAAAATACTCAAAAGCATTAATTGAAAGAGAGTGAGTAGCCATTACTGCCTTTTATGCCTATAGTTGTCTATTTAAATGCCTATTTATGTATTTATAGGACAGGGCCCAGCAAAATACACATAGACACACAAAAGTACAAACTCATATGTTCATAGTGCTGAAATTACATAGCAAGTCTGGAGATTAGACCAGAAATAGAATCTAGATCTCTTGATGCAAAACCTTTTGCTTTAACCATTTGAGAATAGATCCCCCTAGCCTCACAGACTGTCAGATTAAAATGAAAGAGGAAAAGAATCACAGAAACTTCAAATCAAAGCATGAAATTGAAAATCTGTCAGATCCATAAAATGAAAATTCTCTCCGAAGGAAAATTCTGACACAATCATATTTTCTCATGAAATTGGAGCTGGAAATAAGGTCATGCTGAGGAAAAAAAAGAATAATACTAAGAAAAAAACCCTCCAGAACAGCATCAGCCACTTCAGTAAGAGAGTCTGAAGGGTTTTGACAAGTACTGTGTCTAAGCCAAAAAACCCCAGGGCTAGATCTTCCACGAAAATCAGCAAACTTAAAGGGACATTGTCAAAGTTGGTAGACCAAACATTTCAGCTACTCTAAACTCAGAGTAATACAGAAGAATTCATCTTTCTCTTTATTAGAAAGAACAGCTGAAAGAGATTTGTGAAGAATATGATGACATAGTTTGCATATTTATTTTGTAACTAAGGATAACAGGCTTTGCAACATTTTTTTCTTGGTTTTAAAGCCTTGCTTACATTGTAGGCTGAAAGATTACTTTCTAATTAAAACGTAGCAATTTCTTTCCTTTGCTCATACCAAGAAAGTTATGGAGAAAGTAAAATGAAAAAAGTAAGTTAAAATGGGACACAGAGAGGGGGCAGGACAGGGAAATGTTTATTTTTAAGTGCAGCATGGCATCATTCTGTTATAAAAATCTGGTGCAAACTGATTTTCTGAAGTGCTGAGAACCTACAGATCCTTTGAATTCATCAGGAGATCTGAGCACTCGGCTGACTCCCTGGGAAATCAGGCCACATTTCTTTAGCTCCCCAAGTTTTAAACCTGCAAGAATTTCTTCACATGTCCAGTTTAGTGCACACGGTTACTCCAGCTGGAGTTAAAGTGACTTCATGATGGGTTTGTTGTTGTATGTGCAGAACTTAGTGCCTGGGTATCTAACTAAGGTAGCACAGATGTAATGAATCTGCTTAAAGATGAATAAATACTAAAGCCAGCAGTGTGAGATGATCACTTGGCTCCAGTTAATGGAGGAAACAGGTACTTAGTGGGCAAAAGCCATCCCTGTCAAGCCCAGCACACAAACCAAAGTGCCAAAGCATTGAGGAGCATGTGTGCCGCCAAACCACTGCAGGAGATCACAATGGATCCCATTGACTTACATGGATATCCTTATGGATTTTGATGTGCTTGCTGTAGCATTTTCTGCAACATCTGTAAGGAGGGTCAGTACCTCATACATACTTCTCAAAAGCCACCACGCTAAACAAGACTAGACAAGGGTTTTAAAATTACAATATTACTAAATAATCTTGCAGCATGCAGTTGGTCCAGTTGTTACTGTTGAATTAGTAAATATGCAAAACAGCATTTGCACTGGTTGGTACCTTGTGTATTTAGCCACATTTTCCTTGTGATCATTTTTCCACTGGCATTTCTAGAGCAATTTAGGTTGTGAGTCCAGTTACACTGTGGGGACATTTATATAAAGAAGACCAAAGCCTTCATATTAAAATAAGACCTGTGGTGGGACACTGCATCTGGGGACTGCAAGGCTTCTGTGTCTTTTTTCCTTCTTCACTGAGGAGAGAGCAGTTTTCTAGAAGCTTGCCTGGCTCCTGGCCAGGAGTCTCTATCGTCACAAGTGGGTCTTTAAAACAGCACCTGGAGGTTTAAGCAGCCTCCCTGTTTCCCATGGCAGCTTCAGCCTACAGACATCAAGGTGACGTGGATGTGGCCTGAAGGTCTTGCTGGATACTGTAGTGAACATTCAAGTGAAGCACTGGAGAGGCCATTTGCCAAGCTGGTGTCCATCATGTGCCAGTGGCCAAGGGACAACTGACGGGATGACTGACATTGACAAGGAGCTGTGTCTGTGTCATCCCTCAGCTCAGCTCAGGGAGTACCTCTGAGCATTGAGAAGGATGTCTTCATCTTTTTAAGTCCAAACCCCATTGCCAGGCTGTGTGAGAAGGCAACAGCACTGCCCAAAGCTGTGCCTTAGTGAGGTGCACCAGCCGGAATTCCTTGACCCACAGAACTGCAGAGACACGGAAGACTGCTGCAGGCTTAGCACACAGAGATCCTCTCCAGGGAGTTGAGACAGCTGAGTGACATCCTTCCCCTTGGTTTCCAGCCTCACATTCTTGTGAGAAAAAGGACATATCTTTTGCCAGTGAGAAAACTGATGGAGGGGGCAGGTCTAATTCTTGCCTCTCTCAGAGATGTAGGCTTCAGTCAATCACTCAGTGAGAAAGTACTTCCAAGAAAAGATCTCTCAAGCTTGAAGCTGTCCCACTTCACATGTAATCAGTAAATATTAATTAGGCAAGGAAGAGAGGTAAAAATAACCCCCTCTCCATGGAGATTTTTTATGAAATTTACAGATAATTTTTTAAAGCGGTGCCTGGATCCTTTTTCTTCTTACCAAATAAATGTCAAATTCTCTGTGATGAGAAGAAGCTATTCTCCCCTACATGGTCCATCTCAAGGCAGGAATGAATTTCATTCCCTCAGGCTGTCTGAGGATGAACTGAATGCAGATCTCCAGTATTTTTGGGGTGGTCTTCAAAAAGTCAGACCCCATAGCTAGAAAGTAACCATAGAGATCTCCTCCTTTCCAAAGCAACTGCTCGTATTCTTTGTCCACTCAAGTCTCTCGTTTGGAAAAACGGGGGGGAAAAAAAAAAAAGGAGGGTAGGCGCAGAGGGGTGGACCAGCTGTAACCAGTGCTGCTGCTGCTTCTAAAAAGTCTTGTGAAAGGATCTTACACATAGAGTTCAGCTTGTGGGTTCCTAACCAGTGCCAGCTCTGTGAGTATTTGAGGAGAGTGCTTGGTACATCCCTGTTCTAGACCTAGCCAGGCTGTCTTTCTCAGCTGGTGAGTTCTGCGTTTGCAAAGAAACATGGATTCCACCTGAAATTACTTTCCTTCCTCTGTGAGGAGTAAATGTTACACTAAAGTCTGCATTTTTCCCAAATGCACTTCCATCTGCAGAGGCATGGACATGGATCAAGACATAGCTCACAATTCACACAACATCACAAATTCTTTTCTTTGTGTGGATCTAGTTGTCAAGTCTGATTTGGAAGATAAATTCAGAAAAGTACAGAATGATTTCTCATGAACATTTTTAGATCATCACCTTTGTTAAACTGGCATTAACTTCCTGCTAACCAACAAGTGGAGATCATCTGGGACATCTTGGTTGAAATAAAAATAACCAGACATCCATGGTTTGTCAAGTCATGCTGGAAAAATGGCAAAGAAGGACAAGAACAGTGTAGCTGAGTCTGAAGCCAGACAATGCAGAGAAACCTGGATTTTCTAAACCTTAGGAGTATGTTAGGATACACTTCAGTCATGTTGTTGTAGTTCAGCAATCCTATCTATGGCTGTAGTTCAGGTTCTCTTGCAGTAAAAAGATATGAAACAAGTAGCAAAGAAGGTGCTTCGACTTTAGGAAGGTCTTAAATAAAGTTAACTGAGAGACCAAGAGATAAATTGTGCTGAACTTTGGAAACGGGTTTATTTAATTTAATATTAATCTCTATCTATTGTTTTTCTCCCCTCTCCCATTTATCACTGGGATCATTTGCATAAGGCTTACCAGGGACCTCTGCATTGCTGCCGGTGAGCAGCCCATGGTACTGCATTCCCAGTGGGATGTGACATGTGTCTTGACTCCCAGATGACGGGAAAGGAGCAGTGGCAGTGTATGTGGTGTCATCCACCTCTCTGCTGCATGCAGAAGGATCCTTTATGACATTATAATTATTTCTGAGTAATTAACATCATACCCCAGACACAAGGGAGAAGAGCAAGTCTACCTTATAAAGCTGGGTTTTTTAGAAGTATTTTTGGCTTCTGGAACCTTTAGGATTTTCTGGTGGGGGTAGGGATCCCTGCATGGGGAATTTAAGTCTGCTAACAACTCTGTTTTTCTTTTTTCTCAAGGAAGAGGCTGGGAAGCTGTTTATGGGCCTTAGAGGGTCTGTTTATTTTAAACTGATTTTAATTTATTTCTTTGAAGAAATACACCAAAATCCACCTGTTGATCTTGACCTAGTGTTTAGTCTTCAGTCAGTGAAGTCACTGATAGGGGTGAGTGGGAACAGAGCTTGCATGATGGTTTTTATGCAAAATTTCTGTAGTAATAGACATACACAAAATGACTATATGTGAATATTTCTTTAAAAATATTGTGCAGTAACAGAAAACACACAACCAGAAAACACAAATCTTTCTGTGTTTTTCTCTTCTGAAACAATATACAATAATACTCTTGAAACATTTGCTCAGTTAAAGAGAAACTTGCTGCTCAGCAACAGGGTTTCAGCGTCCGGAATCATAGTCCAGTTGCTGCTGGTAAGAGTGGGGATGAAAAAAGGGTATTTAACCCCCTTTGTAGTCAGCCAACAGAGTTCAATACTCTAAGAGTCTAAATGTCTTTGGATTTTCAGACTTCCAGCTGCAGAAACCATGTGGTTGTTGGTCTTGGAGTAGATTAGCCCATTTGGTTCACAGCCCCTGTGGTCAGCATGTGCTTCATTTGCTTACAAGATAAACTGCAGTTCAGATTCAGCTTCCAAGGATTTCACTTCTCAGTCCTTCAAACAATAATTGCACTCATTGACAGCAAAGCAAAGACTGTGCATGCTCTGAAATGGTAATGGATGCTAGCACCGGAGATAGTCAAATGCTCCTTTCATTGGCTCAGGAAAAATAAATGTGAAAATATTTTGGAATTTTTTATCTTAAATTGCCACAGACTGAAGCAAAAATTTTGCCATTTGTTTTTGTGTGGGTGGACCTCTGCAAATGTCAGGCAGCAAGTAGGTTTCTGCACAGCTGCTGAGCTGAATGAGACCATTTGAGAGGTCACAACTTCCAGTTCTCCTGTAGGACTTCAAACACAGACTCTACTTTTCTGTACAGGGAGCAGTTCTTCTAATCCAAGGAGGCTGTTCACAGTACAGGAGTTTAACATGGATGTAAACTTCTGCATGACCAGGTCAGAAATTACTCTGAGAAATATGGCTAGTGCATTATAATTAGCAATTGTTAAGAAAAGAGCTTAGAGATACAATCACAGCTCTAACATCAAGGATTATACAACAAAACAGAGACAAAAGAGGAATTATTTTTCTTTTATTATGTATCTCAGTGCAAGAATTATGAAAGGACTCTACATTTTTTCATCATTTTCCCACAGTCATTTATAATAATCTCTTGGAAGAATCAGACTACAACTTCAGTCCTCACAGGAAAAATTTGCCGACTCATGCATTTGCTTTGTTACGTACAGTTGTTCATGTGGGCTCAAGACAGTGCAACAAAAACGAAGTTTACAACTGACCTTTGAAAAGTCAAAACTGGTTTGGGGATACTGCATATAAAATAGCTAATATGTTTTCACAAGTTGTATCCTTAAAGCAGGTACTGAGATGCTAAATCCAGCAGTTGCAGCGAGTCCTCTACATCAGAGTCTGCAAGATGCATTTTAGAATCACCCAGGGGGAAAAAACCAACCATGTTTTCCCAATATGGGTCAGAAACACTAATTAGCTGGAACTGTTTCTCATGATCAGTAACTCAGCAGTTCTCCTGCCTCTGGTAGAGAACTGAGTTGAAGAGTGGTTGCATTAAAATAGCAACCAACAACATCCAAATTCTAAACACCAGTCAGGCTTAAATTTATCTCCCGTAGTGCTTCCTTGTGACAGTGGCGATGACAGCGTCGATTAGATAGGGCTGGCACTTCACACCGTGTGTCACTCCTCATTATCTGATGAGAGTCCCTGGAAGAGGCAGGTGCTGGGGAATGAAAGATTAGTTGCAGCTCGTGTAATCAGGCTAAATCCCTCACTACCTCCACCGAGCGATAACAAAATGTAAGCAGCTTTCTCCTTTCCACAAATTCTTCCCCGCTTTTGCTGTGCTCATGAGTTTGTGGGTGTAATTACCCCAGCTGTGGCTGAGAAACCTCACGGCAGAAACCAGCATTTCCAGGATGAAGTTGGTTCTGGACTGCAGACCTGTATTCCAGACAATTTCTGTTCTCCCAGGAATATATACAGTCCTAATCATACCGCCTTTTAAGCCAACCTGCAGAAGTGACCCTACCTCCCTCCCTCCCTCCCTTTCTTATGTGCACATATTTAAGCTTTTCTTCTTTAGGTTCGACTGGTCCTCTTTAATTCTCCCTAATGGCTCTCTCGCTCTCCAAAAATAAGCAAATGAATTTTGCAAGTGAATGAACATAATGACAAAGCAAGGTGTGAAGCTTGGAGACATAGACTGGATTTTGACACTTGCTGCATTTTTCTAATACCTCTTAGTGTGTCAATAAATGTTTGGTAGTTTGGCTACTAGAAATGAAGATCCAGCAATGAGATTTAGCAAACTTCATGGGTGAAAGACAGTCATCTTTCAGTGCCAATTACTGATGAGAACTTCTTGGACTTTTTGCACACTTTCAGAAACAAATCACTCTTCAGATTTGAAATGAGAACATTGGCTTTTTGGGAGAGAGCCAGGCCATGCTGAGTAAGATTCAGACACCTGGCTATGGGAAGGGATTCATGTATGCTAGACACAGAAAATACATACCTAGCTTTGAGTAGGAATCAACTACCACTTGCTTCCTTCTTGGAGTGTCCCAGATAGAGGTTGTCTGCAATCACTTCTTCTAGAGATTCTTGTGGGAAGCCATGAAGGTAGCAACTGGAGTAGTCCATGCATGAGTTATTGCAGACAAAGGGAAGTGAATGGCCAAACCCACAACATTCTGTGCTTGCCAGCAGTCACAGATGCAGATTACAGCTGGTGAAATGTTAAGTGTGATGAAAGTAACCATTTCACTGGAGGGCAGGGACATTAAAGAGGAAGAGGAGCAGAAAATACTTCTGTCTATTGACTGAAACAGCCTAAAGCCAGTGAGGGAGAAGCACAGTGGTGTGTGGGAAGGTAAAGAATAGCACTATGGTGGTGGCCAGAGGCATTCAGAATAACTGGCCACATCTAGCACCTGCAGGCACCTCTGCTCTGCTCTGTTCTGCCAACAGGGTCCCACACCACTGACCATAAAGTTTAATCATGGCTGGATGAAACATTGGGGGAGGCATTGTGGAATGTTTGTGCTGCTGGGAGCTGAACCCCAAGCTCATTTTGACTTTTTTGTTCATACCAAATGTTCATCTGTAATACTCACATGGCTGCTGCTTGGATAGATGGTCCCCACCATGCACTGGTGTGACACTGGTGGTGGGCAGAAGCTTAACTGCCTGGTTGAAATGCCTGTCTAAGCATGCCAGCCTTCCCAGGAGCTCAGATGTGCCAACAGTCTCCTTTCAGATACCGAAACCCAGCCAGGGGCTCCTGTTCTCTGCTGGTGTTCTGGATATTTGCTGAGGGAAAAAAGGATGCTCCTGTTTTACTGTGGAGAAGTAAATAACTACACTTAGTACGGTATTATGCCTCAGTCATGATTTGGGAGGAAGAAGATTTTTCCATGTCACTCTGAGTCACCTCATGCCCCATTTAGTGGGCTCAGAGGAACATCTTCCCCTCTCCAGCAAGAGGCCATGGCCTTGTGCTCACTGGGAGGCAGGCAGGATTTGGCAACAGCTGATGTGAACTTTCCCAGACTCCAAGGAGTAATACTTAGCCATACAAAAATCCCAGCTGGTTCCTTCATACCTAAACCGCTGCCCTCTGCAGTTGAAAAGTTAATTTGGGAAAAATGGCTGAATGACAAAGTAAGGAAAATATGGTAAAATTATCTTAATTTTTTTTTAGCAATTGTTGCTAGTATACTGGAGTAATACTGGACACAGCCCTTATTTAGTGCTCTACCATTTGATCTTCATAGTTACAAAACATGTGTTTCTGTGTAATGAAGATGAAAATAGAGGGGGGGAAATCCACTGCTGACTGTCTGCTCAGGAATGTGACTTGAGCAAGAAGAATGCACCAAGTGAAATACATGTTTTTATAAGTGGAAATTTCTTCTTTTTTTGTTTTCTTGCATTGAAATCCAGTCATTTCTACTCTACGGAATTGCTTTTCTGTGTGACAATTGTAACCATGCTGAGTATTTTTAGTGTTGTGCTAATTGCATCTGACACACAAAAAGAATGTTCCTTGTTTGGCATTTATTAAATGTCACTGGTTTTCCAATCTTGCAAGCTGACCCATCAGTTGAACACCTCTGAGCTTCTCTGAACTCTTGCAAGGTATTAGGCCAATTACTGCAACCTTCTCAAGATAAGAATCTGCCCTTTCTGCATGTGCAACCACTGTGTTACCAAAATAATCCAAGGCTTTGGAAACTATGCTTAGGCTAGGCTTATGAGAAGAGATGAACCACTTCTGCACTATGGCATACTTTTTACTGATCAAGCTGAAAACTGACTCCTGAAACAATCCCTGAAGCAGGGAAACATTACTGCTCCACTTTCCTAAAATGTCACATGCAAGTAGGTAGGTTCTTCTGATGACAGGATAGTCTTGTTTACAAAGAACAGTTCAATACCACTGTAAAAAAGCAGACTAGCAAGCAGGCATACAAATGTCCCAATCTACAAATCAGCAAGTAATGCCCCCCTTTCTACTGTCAAGAGGTGGAATGGGCTGACATCCACTACTTCACTGCCATGTCATGATCCTAAAAGTAAATGTTTTTGAAGGATAAATAATGAAGATATTAAAAAGCCAGAGTATGGGAAAGGTAATGATAGTTTTGTCTGCACAGGAAGCTAAGTCTTCTCTCCAGGTATGAAAACTTACCAGATAAATATGCATTTGACCACTCACAGCTTGAAGTCTTTCTGCTGCTCCAATGATGCTGTGGATAGGAAAAACATCTTGAGCACAAGTCACAATGTGTTCACATGAAAGTCACTTTTAGAATAAGTTGTACGGAGACACAGAATCTCTATCCCACAA
Source organism: Hippolais icterina (assembly GCA_013400075.1). Taxonomy (NCBI): domain Eukaryota; kingdom Metazoa; phylum Chordata; class Aves; order Passeriformes; family Sylviidae; genus Hippolais; species Hippolais icterina. Next base: position 33,524 of record VWYN01028498.1, read on the forward strand.
ACAGATGTTTGGGATCTTGAACAATGAGCTGTGGCTCAGCATTCATTCTCATTACATGAGCATGGAAACCCCAGAGGAACTGGGAGCTGGCAGTTGTCATAAGCTTTGTGGCATGTCCAGTGGAGGCAGAGAGTCTGTGAGTTTCTAGTGGCCTCTTACAAAGCTGCGGAAGAGAAAAACAAAATCTAATGCATACAAGAGAGTAGTGAAGAGAGTATATTTTACAAAAATTTTCTTAAAAGGTCCTCAAGACTAGTTGTACGAAGTGGTTAGAAAAGTTTTAACAACCTTTAAGATATGCTCACCACTTCTCTGAGAAGAATGACTATGAATTGGCTAAATCCAGTGTAGTGCTCTGCCCTTCAGCTGAGTAAAACCCAGTTTTAGCCTGAGCACAATGCATATTGTGTACAGGATGCTCATTGAGTAGTCCATATATCACTCTATGTGCAAAAAAAATGGAAGCCAGATGAAGAACTGCAAAACTTGGCCACAGGTGTTCTGATGTGCCTAGCAGAGACAGTCCAGCCCAATATGTGTTTGATTGGCCCCAGAAGTGCAAGGATTTGGAGGTTTTAACAAAGCAAAGTTCAAAGCATCAGTCAGACTGAAAATAGTAGCATTCCTGGCATTTTCTTTATTCTGTCTTTTATTTTTGAACCGACAAACACAAAAGACTCCTCCATGTCCTTTGCAGGACTTTGACATGAAAACCACCTTCAAATCTTCCCTGCCATCTGAGGGACAGGTAAAGGAATGAAGGGGTGGATGACATGTCACCGGTGTGTGAGTGAAAAAGTAGCTGGAAATGGCTGTGCTCGGGGTTGATTCAAAGTGCTGACTCAAAACTGCCGTGCTGTGTCAGCCAACGGCAGCACTGCCCAACCCAGACTCCCCATGGAGGGAGCACCCAACCCGACCCACGAGCTCTCCGTCTAACCCAGCTGGCTTTCCTACATGGCTAAGGGGCTTTCATAGCCACCAGCTGTTTGTTTATCTTGGGGCTTCTAATTGTTGTTATGGCAATACTTAAAATTTGCATTCCAAAACTTTCTTTGTCCTAACCTACTCAATTCTCTAGACAGCCCACACTGGAGGAGAGAAATTATCCATGCTATCGAAACTGCAGCCTGGATTCCTGCCTTTTTTTTTTTTTTTTTTTAGAACCAGGCAAACACAAAGTACTTGTCCTACTTTCTAGTCAGTAAGCTGAAATTCAGCATGTTTAATTATAAATCAAATAATTGACTACAAAGCTATTGTGGTATGGCCTTCCATGCTGTTGATGGTTTTAATTGCAAACTGTTACATGATGTGCTTCAGTAACAAAGAATGAGCCCTGAAGTAGCAGAGGAAATGTCCTACTTTGACTCTTTTTACAGTCAGGGTGCACGAAATTTTCTGGTCTGTCGCTCCTCTCCATGATGGACATGGCCAAGAGAACTGTAGGCCACACAAAATGCCAGTGGGGGGCATGCTGTGTTCAGAGGGACAGGACAGCCCAGGAGCTTGCTGTAGACTGTTCCTGCTGCCCCCTCCTCAGGACCCATTCTCAGGAGAGTCATGTTCCTCCCAATAACCAAAGAGCAGTTTGCATGGCTCATCCTGGAGCTGAGGATGAGACAGACCATGGAGTGTGCACAGAGCACTGTCATCACACCAGATGGCACCCCTGGATGGCAGTCATGGAGAAGAGTGACTAGAGGGTGAAGCTAAAGCTCACAGCCTCCTCAGTGCCCATGGTGTCACTCACTGTATGAGAAGGCAGGTGCTGCTCTCTCCTCTCTCTGGACGTAAGGATCCCAGTGGCCCCAATCCTTTGTTAAAAGTAAAGTAACAATGCTTGATGCCAGGGCATGTAAAAGGAGTCCCAGTGGGAGCTGGAGTATTTCCTTCTCTCAGGCCTTCCAGTGGTGTCAGGCCCAGAGTGGGCACATATTGAATCTTTTGGGAAATGATGACACCTGCTTCTGCTGGAGCAGACCACCACCCTGGAACAGACTGCCCAGAGGCAGTGTCCACATTCTTGGACACACTCAAATCTGAACTAGATGTAACCATGAGAAACTTATTTCAACTGGACTTGCTTTGAGCACGGGATCTCCTAAAGCCCCCTCCACACTGATTTTTTGGGGGGATTTTATAACCTAGAAAGTTCTTCACAAAGCAGTCAGTAAGAGTATTTTCACTCAATTGTGTCTTCAGTGGGGAGAAAAAGACACAAGTTTGGGTCCTTATGCACAACTGTACCAGGCAGCATCATCTCTGTCAGCTCCTCCAGAGGTCCTGCTTGCTCCTCTTCACTCATCTCAGCCATGTATTTCTATCCTCACCAAGCACCCCACCAGGCTGCAAAGTATTATCTAGAGGAAGGTTTTGGGAAGGTGCTTGTACAGTATCTTGAGCACATTGAAGTGAGAAAGACAAATGAGATTTTCCCTCGTCAGATTAGCATGAACTAGGAATGAACCTGTGCATGAGCCAGGATCAACCACGTGCTCAGTTTGGGCACATGAGTGCAGATGAGGATTAGTGCATCAGTCCTCCAGTGCCCCAGGAGGATGAGGAAGTTAGGAGGAGGCAAGGAGGTGGTAGCTCAGATAAAAACATCTCAGAAGTAAAAGGCAGTGCTGGTGGCAGGTGTTTTTTAAAGATGAGGACTGGTCCAATTTCAACAGATCAGGAGAATTGAGGAGGGGAGAAAAATTGTGTAGCCAGAGAGGCACAGGATCTACTAATAGGAGAGAGGAACTGCAAATCTCTTTTCTCATTTCCTGTCCACTACTCTGCTCATCCCTGCGAATCTATACCTAGATGGAAGGCCTTCTCAGAAGTAGCTGTAGACTTATTTGCCTTCCTTTTCTTCTCTTTTTCTTTTTCTTTTTCTTTTTCTTTTTCTTTTTCTTTTTCTTTTTCTTTTTCTTTTTCTTTTTCTTTTTCTTTTTCTTTTTCTTTTTCTTTTTCTTTTTCTTCTTTTTCTTCCTTTTTTCTTTTCCTTTTTCTTTTTCTTCTTCTTTTTCTTTTTTTTTCGTTTCCTTTTACTTCTTCTTCTCCTTTTTCTTCTTCTTCTTCTTTTTCTTCTTTTTTTTTTCTTTTTCTTTTCCTTTTCCTTTTCCTTTCCAGTGGGCTGGAAAAGAAAATCAGAAAAAATAATACTAATGGGAAAAAATAAAGGGAAAAAAAAGAGAGAGAAATGAAACTCTGATGCACCAGTTGCTCACCACCCACTGGCTTGTGCCCAGCCCATCCCTGAGTGGCAATCAGTCCTTTCTGGATAACTCCTTCTAAATCTTGAAAGCTGCCACCAAGATGGACTGAAAAACACTGTCTCCTTTACCCATGGACAGGAAAATCTGGAGCCTTCCTTTCTTGAATGCATTGACAGAGCAGAGCCAATTACCTGCAGTGCCACATAGTGTTACAGCAAGTCTTTGGGCAGAATAAATATAAAATCCTCCAAGTCAGCTACGACATATTTCAGGCATATTTAGTCACTGAAGCTGAATATCCCCAGCTGTGTTAAACTGTTAAGCTGTTGAGCTTCCGTTTGCAAACCACTAACAAAAAGTAAGCTAAAATAGTCTTGCTGTGCCTGCTCTTGCCTAGCATTGCTGAGGAAAATGAAACTTAAAGCCCAAATCATTCCTTGGAAAAACACCAGAGACCTTCATGTTGGTGGTGTGTTCTAGTATCTTCCTGCTAGAGAAGTTTTTTGTTTAGCAGTGTCTTTGGATGTGAGTCCTTAATAGGGACAAGTGAACTGCTATTTTGTTGTATTACAGACTCTCTTTGACCTTACTCTGCTGGGCTACTGATGTGGTTGTGTTGAACAGACCAACTCTGTGCTCAGGGAATAATTTTGGTCCTGTATTTCCTTAAGGACAGAGATCTCTTTTCATTTCTCTTGCATGCAACAGCAGTTTCTAGGCAGTATTGACTTAAAATCCTCTATTTTTATATGACTAACTATAGCAGCTAATCATTTATAAAGCTAAATGGTTGAGATTATTGTGAGAACTTGAGGTCCAATCTCCATTTTTTAACTGAACTGCAGCATATGCATGCATGAATACAAAAGCCCCAGAGTGTGTAAGAGGGGAATCAACAGGACCAACCAACAGACAAATCTGTTATTTAAGGCTAATATGGAGAAGTATAAATCTCCCTGAGTTTTTGTGTTATTTTGGTGCAAAGTGTTTGTGAGGGAAGGATGTTTTCCCCTCTTTCACCCTCCCTGGTAGGCACTGGTCTGTGCACACCCTGTGCCAGTGTCTTTCCAGCTGTCACAAGCATGGTGGAGGCAGATGATCCTCTGCCAGTGAAGACTGATGTGTTGGGGTATATTTCTTGATGGGTGGCTTTTTAGCAAGGTGACCTTATGCTGTGGGGTCCATGTGTGGCAATTCAGGGAGTCTGGATAGCAGCCCAAGCCTGCTGGAGCTGTGCTGAAGCAGCTGCTGTTCTCTCCTGTGGAGAGGAGAATAGGGAGGAAGAGAAGGAGACAAGGATTCAGGCCTGAGCCCTGCTTGCAGGCAGCAGTGGCTTCCTGTCTGCCAGGGACTTGGCAGCGATGCCCAGCTGCAGAGCTCCCTGTCCCCTGGGGAAGGGAGGAACCCATGCTCTAGTGAGGCTCCAGTCACTGCTGAAGCAAGAGCCATGTGTGGAGAAGTTTGATCCAGCAGAGCAGTGGGTTTTTATTTTCCAGCCATATTTCTCTGAGGACCCAAGAACAAGTGATGCTTCTGAGGCCCCAAGAGCAAGTGATGCTGGCCACTGTATTGTGTGAAGAACTATTGCTATGATAATATAGATATATTATAGATAATCACCATAACTTTTCTTTATTAATCTCTGATTAAAATCCTAAGTAATTTATATGCAAATTAATTTCTTTGCTTATTATCCTTACAAATGGCCAATCTGGCTCTTGGCATAGCAGAGCTGGCTACTGTCCTTGTCAGCTATGCTGTTCTTGGGCCATCGATACCCCAGAAAATGTTGCTGAAAACTCCTCAGCTGCATCCTAAACTCTCACAAGATGCAAAACAAGCCCATGCCAGTAAGTGGTAGGAGGGACCCAACAGCTCCCTGACTGGGAGAGCTGGGTGAAACCTCTCCCTTTCCCTCTTGACCCAAAAACCCAATACATTGTCAGCACAATGTTTGAGGGCCTGTAGACCAGATCACGAGTGCTGGATGGTTTCTAAGGGATGTTCTTTGCACAGCAACAAGAGAAGAAGCTGGGGGAAATTTTCTTTTCTTACACACTTCTGTAGGGTAAGTTACCACTTTGGTGGTTTTCTCAGCCATGAAAGTGAGTGGGTAACCCAGCTCCTTCCCAGCTGTGTGCAAAGACAGGGAAAAATACACAGCTAGGGCCTCATGAAGGCTAAAGAAATGAGTAGCTATTTTTTTTAATATTTGTGGCTAAGGAGTTCAAGGTAAGCTATTGAGTAGATGGATTTTGTTTTGATAGCTGAAAGCACAAATACTCATCCGTATTTTTTAGAGTAAAAAAAGGTTTTGAATGACAGATTATATCTTTCCAGGCCTTTCCTGGTGACAGCTGAAAAGAGAGTTGATTCTAGAGACTGAGGCAAGCCTGTGAGGGTTCTTGCCATCTTTCTGCAATGCCTGGAGATTATCAAAAGGCATTAATTCCCATTGTCTGAAAGGTAGACTACACCATCCCTACATATCTCAACGAGAGATTGATGAACCACTGGTTTCCAGGCAAAAGCACTTGAAAACTGCTGGGGTCACATCCTGTGCAGTGCTCTCCTGCAGGGGTGCAATGGCAGGGCCAATATAAAGGGCCTTGGTGCTTGGATGGTGGTGTGAACACCAGATTTAAGAACTGAGAACTGTTTTACATTGCAGATAGCAGTCTGTAATGTACTCCCTCTAATCAGAGTCCCATGGGATAGCCATTGGAAGGCACTGTGCTCCTGAGGGCAGCAGGGCCCATGAAGGGCCTTCCCTACACATCCAAGTAGGAATCCTTTCATGCCTTGTGGGGACTGAACCACCTCATGGATGGGAATGGGGCACCTGTGGTTGTGGTGGGCAGAGATTGCAAAGCCTTTTCCTCAGTGGGGCATTGTCATGATGTCTCCATTACCTAAATGTCTGGTTTTATGGCCTGAGTTGGGACTGGATATCTGAGATGTCTCTGGGTTGGACCCAACCCTCACAGCATGCTGAGAAGCTGCGGGAAACCAAGGGAGGAGCATGGTCCTGCATCATGTGGGCCAACACAGCTTCTGGCTGGTGCTCAATCACTGCAAAAGCTCTTTCTCCTCATCGCCGTGGTGCTCCTTCAGCCTCAGGTTGACGTGTCAGTGGCCCAGCACACGCCTTAAACAAGCTTGCTGGCTTGTATCAGGGCCTAAAAATGGAAGATTCATTAGCTTTGAAGAGCACAGCTCACTAATGGAAGTGCACAGGAGTTCATGGCTGTGCTTGCGATAATAAATTTTCCATCAAAATAAGAGTTTATCATTCTCTCTGAGGACAAACAGAATTGGGCTTTGACTATAGCAGCTTCAGACGTGAAAAAAATGACTTGTCTGTTTTTCCAAGGCCTGTCAGTCGTTCTAACAAAAGATGTTTCTCTTCCCACAAACTTCAAGATGTTACAGCTACAGTAATAATCCTATTATGGGCTTGCTTGTTTTGCTATTTAGTATAGTAACTTTTTTAAAAATTGAAAACTTTCCTGCATTTTAAAATGAAAACATAATGGAATGAAGTAGCAACCAGAAACATAGACTTCACCAAATCACACTGCAAAAAACCCACATTAAATCTTGTAGTAAATGGGCTTGGGTATTAAAAAATTCTTTCATATACTGGAGCGTTTTCTGTGAAAACCCCCTGCTGGGCTCTTAAAAGCAAATCTACAGAATTTCTAAGTGTCTGGACTTGCTCCAAATTGTTCTATTGAGATAAAAATGCTTGAAAAAATAAAACCACTACTATTTTATCTTATGCTGATAATATGATCTAATTTGATTGCTGGTTTTCACCATTGACTGCATAAAGTGAATTAGACTGCCTAAAAGGGACATGAAAATAGATCATTGGAAACAACTGAAGCAGGTAGTCCTTACGGAAATAACATCTTAACTCCCTAGGCACTTCCCTGGGAAGGAAACACAATAGTACTTTGTGAGGGCTGAGCTGGTGAATAGAAACAACCTTTTCCCTCCCCCTTTTTTTTTTCCTTCCACATGGGAACTGAACTGGGAAGTTCCTGCATAAAACAGCAACACCAAACTTGAGAGCAGCTCGGGAAGACTGTTTTCAGAGCTGAGCTGCTTCATATCTCATCTGTTACCAAGGTCAGAGCTGTTCCTGGGAGCTACATGGCAGCTTCAGAGTTACATTGAATAAATATTTCAAAAAGGTTTTTCAAGGAAATATATGAGAAAATATACCTTCCCTTCTAAGATGTTTGGCGGTGTATTAAACACTTCCCACTGTCTCAGGAAAGCCCAGCAAGCACACACAACTCAGTGCATATACTTTGTCAAAGTCTAATGAACTCTTTAGTGCAAATTCTCTGTGGCTTTGTGGGGATTAGGCTAGCAACCACATTTGTGCTTCAAGCTGAAATGAATCAGTCTCCATAGGTGACCTGACTTCCAAAGGGTTTTCCTGTCAAAATTAGTCTCAAAAGTAATTTGTTATCTGTTGCCTTCTTTCCACTCACCCCCCTCTCTCATGTGCATATGTGTACCTTTGGTAGATCTATCCAGGTCTTTCAGGCATTTCACAAAGTTGAGAAGCAGAAGACCACCTGGCAGGAAAAATATTTCCTATGGGGACCTCTCCTCTCCACTGGACAAACACCCTCCTGGTCACTTCTTGTTTGCACCACTCTACCACTCACACCCAGAAAAAAAAAAAAAAGAGAGAGAGAAAAGAGATTATTTTCTATAAAAGGAAAAAACTGTTGTCCTTTATGTCAAAGGAGGGAACTCAATCACCAAGCACACATCTTGTAGAAATTATTAATTTTCCTCAGCAGTCGAGAGCTACATTTTCCTTGTAAATTTTGTAAGAAATCTCTGACAGTCTATGTAGGAAGAGATAAATCTTCCACCTGCTTCTAATACACTTGACAGCATCCACAGTGCAGCTTCACAGGCAGCACACACCCTATCCCCCCACCTTGTTTGCTGAAAACTTGGTCCCTGTGTGTGTGCACTTGTGGAAACTCTCCTAATGCTGTCGACATTCATGTTTCTCTGGCTGTCGTGTCTGTCACCAGAGCTGCACTCATGCTAGGCAGAAAGACAGCACCTTCAGGGAAAGCTTCCACATGCAGCATCTTCCTGATGTGGGACAGGTCTGTGATGGGTTAGGAACTTTTTATTACTGTTTTTTTGTCTGTATCACTCACCCTTATGGTTTCTTTCTTTGGGCAGAAACATTTGGTAAGGAGATGCATTGCAGATGGGGGGCTGAGGTATTGAATGCATGTTCTCCAGATGTTTTATTTCCTCATGGAGGCAATGGGAGATCATTGTTTTCACTTTCAATGGCTGGTCTTGGGTAAATCCCGTGGTATTAGCAGGAGAGGCATGAAGGCACACATGCATCTGTGATGCCAGGACGGGTGAGTACATGTTCCTGCAGAATTGTGATGTCAATGAACTATTGCTTTTAACTGACTACACAGCAAGCTGCAGTTGCAGATAACAGCAGAATGGAAGGGCAAGAACCAAAGTGGTTCCTGTGCAACAACCTGTCTCTTGACCATCCCCTCTCTGTGGTGTTTTTCTTTCCAAGGAGCAAAGTCTTCATGTATCAAGTCATAATGGTCAAAGAGAAACAAGCAAACACTGTAGAGCTAAGTAGTCCTAAATATTCCACCATACTGTAAGGAGCAGAAGAAATGTCAGAAATTTTAATGACTGTATTTTACAACATGTCTTTCATGAAGTACTTGTTCATGTGTTTGTTCCTACCCCAATAACAGTGGAACAGCTTCTTCCCCATTTTCAGGACAAGCTACATATCACAGAATAGAGCTGCAGAGTGTCTGTGTAATCTTTTTCATATGCTCATGCCTTCAGAACCCGATATGCCTGTTTCAAAGCTGTGCAGCAGCACCTACCACTGCGGAAGCAGCAGGATGCTGTGGCAGCCATGGTCTCTCCCTCCTGCTCCACTTGAAAGGAATTTTAGACGGGTAAGACTGAGGCACTTCCTATAAATCGCTTCTAGGGTTTCATTTGCTGTAGTGCGGGTCTCCCTGCTTCCCACCCTTGTCATTGTAACTCCCTGTGATCTGTGTGGTCTGACCCAAATCTCCAAACCACAGAACAAATTTTGTGAGAGCACAAGTTGCTGGCTTTTCTGCATGTCTCCAGAATGCCTTTTTTGTGCACTTTTGTGGTTTGATTCAGTGCTGTACTCAAGCCTCACTTGTACTTCTCATCAGTGTAACCACGTTTCCTGCTTCCCATTTTTCTACACTCTCTAAGAGCAATCATTTCTTTTTATGAATGCTGATTAAGTCTTGCCCAAACTGGTCTGGAAAAGACTGCGGAGCAGAGGTGCCCTTGAATTAGTGGAGGACATGAATGACTGAGGAGCAAGCTTTTAAAAAGTCTGAGAGCTTTTTCTTTGGCTTCCAGAGGGCCTGTGTCTGTCACCTTCTCAAAAAGCTGCATAAAACTTCAAAGTACTCAAGCACACATACACACTGAAGATCCCTAGCTCTAAGACATGTCACAGGAAATACTACACTCTACATGCCATACATTTTCTGACTACTTTTGAAAGGGTTGTGAGAGATGGTCCTTCCCAGCACATTTGAGTTTCTCACACATGTCTCCACTCAGTCTGGTTGGGGGTTTTTGTACCCCTCAGGCAAATGCAGTTGCAGCTGGGCAGTTGATGTGGTTCAGAGCACCTTGATGACTTACCACAGATCTGATTCCTTTTCTGCCCAACAGCAGGATCAGCTTGTACCTAAGCTGTTCACAACAGATGTTTGCCTAAGCTCTTATTCAAAAACAAACAAAGAATGATAGAGTTGTAACAGTTTCCTCAATCTATCTAGTGCTTAATCATCCTTACTATTAGAATTTTTATTCATGTTCATCCTAAATCTCTTTTGCAATTATCAGAATCCATTTTTTCCCATCCTCTCATCAAAATTATTCCCCCATATTTGAAGATAACTTGGATATATTTCAAGATGCTTATTATCTCCCTTCAGTCTTGTCTTTTCTAGGCTAAACAACATAATTTCCTTCAGTCTTACTTCAAAAATTGCATTTTCTAGATCTCTAATTGATTTTTCTAGTTTGAAAAACTGTACTTGGGACATACTTCCTTTTCGTCCTCTAAAAAAAAAATTAAGATGTGCTTAGAATTGAATTAAATACCCTAGGCAGGGTATGTGTTAGCACTAAATTGACAAGAGGTATGTCAGACAGTTTATAAGTGGTGATCCTGATGCTGTATCCCAGTTCAATGCCTTCAGCTTCCTCAGTAGCAGAACATTGTTGGATTCCCATGCCACAGTTACCCCTAAATCCTTCTCTGCTTTCTGGTGCTCTGTTCTGGTGTTTTATATAAATCCTGTCTTCATATATAAGCAACTTGTTGTCTGAGTGACAGCAGGACAAATGGAGAATTTCATATTAATGGCATTGCACCTCATTTTTTTCTGACTGCTGCAGACGAGCAAGATCCTTCAAAATCTGTCCTTAATCCTCAGCTCAAATTCGAAGGTTTTGTGACTTGACAGTGGTGACTCCGTTCTCCCAGCACGAGGCAAAGTGGTTGTGGTGCATCAACTTCAAAACCTCTTCTGCTGATAATCTGTTGTCTCGTTTCCACACGCTCCCCCATGCTGCTGCCTCTTGCCATGGGGGCTCGGCTCTCTGAAGCAAGAACCAGCCTTATGTTCTCTCTTTACACAGTGCCTGGCATGACGGCGTCTTGATCCATGATTAAGAATCCTAAATATAATGACAATAAAAAATAATATTGTCTCTCTAACTGAGAAGATCCAGTTTGTGGCAAAATAGGAAAGGAGAGGAGTTTTTGGGTGCATTACACTTTCCTTTGTATATCTAAAAAATGTAATGAAAGGCAGCTTTTAAAATTGAACTGCTATTTCTTTAGGAAAATACTATTTTGCTGAAGAGAATGGTACATTCCTCTCTGTAAAAATGTCACATTTTCACCTGGGGCATATTCATGAAAATTAAAACTTTGCTTCTTGTTGTAAATCTTTGTAAATTTCCATGAATTTGCCCCAGGTGAAGATGTGACATTTTTACAGACAAGAATGCTCCAGTTTTGCTGAGAGAGGCAAGAAGGCCTTTCTGTTTAAAAAATGGCAGCAGCAGCTTTCTGCTTGTGAAAAATATCTATCCCTTTTACTGAAAGAAGAAGGAAAATGGAGTTGAGCTGTTGCAAAGCTGTGTTTTCTATTCCTCACCTTCTTTTATGCTTTTGCTTTTATGACTAACCACTGTGCTCAAAGGCAGAGAGTGAAATTTAACCATGCATTGAATTTACAAATGCACTTCAGAAAAAAGTACTTCATTTTCTATTGAGAACTGGCAACTTTGCCACTAAAGTGTCATCTTTTCTGGCACTAATGTTGTTATATAGTCAATGGTTATCATGAATTAGCTACTACAACTCTCATTCATTCAAAACTTCCACTAGAATGGCCACAAGATACAACCATGGAAGAATATATCAAATAATGTAATTTCCTAATTAAGAGAGGAAGAAGATCAAAGTCTAGTGCATTCTGTAAGCTTTTTTCCATTTCTATAATTGATTATTCACTCTGTCCCTGACATGGTACAGGCATCTGAATATTTATGGCCAAAGTTGCCAAAGGAGAAGGGGACTTACGAGTTTGATTGCACGAGATTGATCATCAGAGAGAACAAAGTGACCCTTGTCAGCCCATTTTCTTGGCTGAGCCACCTATGGGGAAGAAGAGTACAAGGGCGTGATCATGGTAATGTGGTAAAGAAGAGGCTGCCCCAGGATGCTCTTGGACATACTCCTCTGACAGTCTGGAGGGAGCTAGTTTATAGTCCTTAATTAACATGTCATAACTAGGGGTGGACTCTCAAGGTTTTCATAGAATCACAGAATAATTTGTTTGGAAGGCACCTTTAAAGGTCACCAAGTTCACCCCCTCCAGTTTTCATAGGGCTTAGCAAGCCTTTCTGACCTCTAAGAAGCAACACATAGTCTTGTCCAAGAGCAGAACATTTGCATGATTTGTTTGTCAGAGTGAGAGCAATGATTTGCTTCCAGAGACCCTGGAATGGAGAAGGGAGATCCTTTCTTGGACCAATAAGTCAAAAGCCACTGAGTACATGTATCTGCTGAGGGGCTTTGTCTGCCCTCGGAAGGTGTCACCTCAATTTCTTTACCTCCAAATGCTCTTGTAATCCATGACTGGTCCAGCCCAAAAAAAGTAGAGGTCTAGAGCTGGTGGTCTAAGAAAATTTATTTCAATTTGTTGCTTCCTTCCCACCTCCTGCCTATATTGTGCCTTGGATGGACTACTTCCTGGAAACCTAGTAAAGTTTTTAGGTATTTGGAAATAAAAAGATGTGTGCATGCACAATAACCTTCATGTTTTCATCCTGGTCTTGGCTGGCAGCTGCAGAGGAGAAGGGTTAGCCTGCCAAACCTGCTCAGATGTGGCAAGTATGGCTTCATGATGGAAGAAGAAACCAGGGGGGAAGGTCTCTTATCATTTGAAAGGACTGTGTGATGAAACCACTGCTGAAGAGAGGCAAATTTGCAGAGATATGGCTAATATAGGAGAGGGGGAGCAAAGCAACCTGGAGAAGTCCATGGAAAGGGGAATTATGGAAAAATAATAGGAAAGACCAATGCTGGACTGCTTGTTCAACACAGAAGCAAACAGGCCCAGGCATTTGCTAATAACCTTCCACCAGCTTGATCAAGGGTGGGAAACTCTCTCCTCTCAGTCACACATCAGAGCTCACAGCTCCTGGGGATCCTCTGCTCTCCAAGCACTGGCTGATTTGGGAGCCACTGGATGCAAGCCAGCTGCTCTGCCTCCTAGATGGGCTGCTGTGCAAGTACTGCGTAACACAGGGTTAGACCTGGAACAAAAAGTGAAAGGGGACATTTCTGCAGCTTTTAGCTGCACTTGACCTTTTCATACTGTAGCTGGAACATCAGAAAGCCAGAAAGGGGTTATTTGCTGCCTGAAGTCTGGTCGATCTACTGTGAAGCTTCTGCTTGCTGTGTGTGCCTGTGAGTTTAGCAGCACTCCCTGTGTGTCTAAGGTCTTGTTATTGCCCACTCAGTTGTAAGGAAATGAGAAGCTAATGCTAATGCAAAAAAAAAAAAAAAAAGATTACTGAAGCATAAAAAGAAAAAAAAAAATCACAGACAGCAATCTCTACACCCCAGAGAAGTGGCACCCTATGTTCCCAAACTGGCAAAGTCCTTTAAGCTTTATTAAAACTGATATTTGAATTGGCATGTTTACTTTTACTCAGTGTAAACCCATAAAAAGTATCAGTCCAAAAATATTCTCTACAACAGAATTTTCCCCTCACTCTAAGAACAGTAAACAATAATTGCTGGTGCTGCCAGGGAATAGGACTCCCATGAGCCCCTCCTCACTGGTGAAACACCTCTGGCAGCACAGCTGTGTGAGCGCACATGGCACCCCCAATAGCTCCTGCATGCAACTATGGCTGTAGGGGTCACACAAGGTTGTGAAGCCAGTGGAGTTACCTCTATGAAAGTAGTTCCTGTTTGCTTAGCAGGTGTTGTTCATGGCTCAAATAAAAGAAGTCATCAGCACTGAAAGTCTTGTGCTTCCACATTATTGCTGTTGGTGATCTTAGGTCTGGCCCTAGGGGGTGGAAGCCAGCAATTTCCCTCCCAGCCCAAATCGCTGACCTCTGATACCCAAATGGAGACATGTGATGGATTAGTGCCAACTCAGTGCTTTCTGTGAACATTCCCTGAACTCACCACAGTGGCAGGACAATAAGAAAAGTTCAGTTCAGACCACAGAAATTAATTATATTTTTCTCATTGATCATTGGTTTACACATAGGTCCCAAAAGGGATTTTTGTGCTGACCTCCAAATCAAACTATGAGAAATCAATAGCATTTAGGTGTCAAAAGATAATTAGATCCTTTTGAGGACTCAGACATGAGTTTCCACGCCAGCAACTTACTTCATGTTCACTGGTTGCTAAATTGTGCCAGCAGGTCTGGATATCCACGAGAGTGAAAAATTTACAGCCCATAGCTGTGGCATTCCCATAGGAACAAAGGGAGTAGCAAGGCAAGATTCAGTGTTTTCAGTGCTGTGTTGCCTTGCTGGGACAGGAGAATGAGCTGATAAGGTGCACAAGCCTTGTCTGTGAAGAGAGAGCCATCGCCCCGCCACTGCCTTGAGGAGTTGCACCACTAGTCTGCTACAGCTCCTGACTCCCCTACTGCAGATGGATGCAGCCATGGAGAAAAATGCAGTATTATTTTACTTAAATGGCCTAAACTTCCCAGTACCAGTTGCCCTAGGAGTCTTTACAATTAATCTTACAACACAAGCATGGTGACCACCCAGCAGTCTAACAGATAAATCTGTCAGGCAGCGTGCATGCTCAGCCTGCCAACAGCAGTAAATAAACGCTTCTAAGTGAACTTTGGCAATAAATCAAAGCTAAAAAAAAAAAAAAAAGCCCAAACAAACCAAACCACAAACCTAACCCCAAACCCCAATCCAACAGCCTTTTCCCCTTTGCTTCTGTAATGTGTCCCCAGCCTCTCCACAAAATTAGCTCCAGCAAATGGCTTCTTCAGTGTATCTCTGAAAGGTTATTAAACCTGACTTATTTTGAAGTGGTGGGGTGGGATTCAAGGAAAATAGCCTGTCTTTTGGCAGAAACTACAGAACACTTCCCAGGATCAAACTAACCCAATGGGACACCTTGGCCCTGTGGGGTTTACCCAGTTCCACAGAGACCAACTCAAGGGCTTTCTTGGGGTTCCCAGTAGCTTCCTCGTCCCTTTCTGCATAGAAGAAAACCATTTGTCCTTGGCCTTGGCCTCAGCCATGAGCTGAGTTGGAAATCTGGGTGGGATTTGCTGTTATCACAGAATATTGTCTTTGGCAGTCCAATACACTCTGCAAGGATTGATGGTTCTCCCTGTTGATTTGGCACCAGATCCCTCCTCTCAACTGTGGCCATGTACGTCCTCTGGGGGAAATGGGCTTGGGTCCAGTAGTAAATACATAGAGTAAAATATGGGATATACTTAACATTTTGTTATCATAATTATTTTTAAATAATTTATTTACCTGGAAAGACTTAGCTCATGCTCAGCATTGGGTTGTCAGTTGGCTCTTGCATTTTTTTTAACCCAGTTTTCCAGCTGAGTAGACAGAGGAACAAACCAAGACCAAACAATTTGCCAAAGGTCATGCAGAGAAGCACTGGCTCACACAGGATTTATAGGGAGATTTGCCCTGGCTTCAGTCAGCAGTTCTTGTTGTCTCTGTTTGGGTTTGCTCTGACACCAGGGGTTCCCAATTCAGCTTTGCCAGTTCATAAGATTTTCTCACGAGCCTATTAATATTTGCTGTTTCTTAGAAAGCTGGCTAATTGTTCAATGATTTCAAACTTGGCTTGTATGAATTAAGCTTCTAGTTGTGGTGACAGCAGAGCAAAAAATAGCATTGGACAAAAGCAGATGGGTGTATCTTGTCCATGCTTAGAAACTGGAATAGAAGTTTCTATTCTTTTAAAACCTCATCATTTTTTACCCTGACTCCTGAGCTTTGAAAAATAGCCTCATAGCTTGTGACTGCCTAGATCTCTCTTGCTGCTGAGTTGCTCATGTTTCTGAGTTATCCTGCCTCTTGTATCCCCAGTGGTGTGAATTGCTTTCTCCGCCTTCTTGACACCTAATTCAAGGATGTTGTTTTACTTTTCTTTTATAATTATTCTCCGGTTTTGAAATGTACTTGATATTTAAAAAAATAGAGGAAAGGACATTCTGCTTTCAGGTTTGTATTAGTTTCTTTCTACTCAAAAGGCTCCATATTTCTCATTCACTCACAGATTTCAGAAAAGCCTCAACGCCAGACAAAGCTGTAATGATATTCAGGGATACTAAGTACTTGCAAAGCCCTTGCTGTCTATGAGATATAGAGCTGCTCAGAACTTCTGAAAGTGAGACAGTGAGCACGGTGCATAGGACTGGGCTTAATAATAATGCAGCAAGCCAGGCAGCTTCAGCTATCAATATGATGGAGATCCTCATGCAAAGACATAAGTTTCTGCCAAAGATAAGGGGATAGAGTTTAAATTGAACATTATCAGCAATAGCTATTTTTGGTTTTAATCAGGACTGCACTGAGTTACATACAGATTTTGGCTCAATGTCTGTGCACAATATACTAGTAGGCCTGAAACTGCCTCTTTGCCCATTGCATAACAACCTTCCATCCCCCTTCTTACATGTAAGTAGACCTTCATATCCCTGCAGTGTTAACTGCCTAGTACTGCATGTAATTATATACAGAGAATTATCCCTACACTATGATTAGCCAAATGCATTCATATGCATGTGAATTACTCTTTGTGCTGACACAGTGAAAGGCCGGAGGCTGCTTTTGGAGAGGAATGTGCTTGTGTGGTCCTTCAGGAGCACCCCACTAATGGGAACCGTATTTGCATCTTTTCTGTCCTAAGCAGGGAGAGCACCTGGAGCTAGAGACAAGCACTGTGAGTGTGCCTTCAGAGCACTGAAGGTGCTATGATAGTTCTCTCACTCAAATTTTAATTCTTGAGGCTGCTCATTAATGTGGGAAATGTAGTTGCAAACAAAACAAAGCTCTCATATCTGATAGCCACAATGACTCTGCAAGGGAGGCTGTGGTGAAACTGAGAGGTTGTGTCTGGTAGAAAAGAAGCTGCTGGGTTTGCATCTGGTGGAGCTTTATAACTCCAGGTTGTTCTGTATGAACAAGCCTGAGGAACCAAGCCCATCTTCATAAAAGTGCTGAAAGTTTGCAATAATTTTGAGCAAGTTGCATAGCTAATTAAAGTTTCTCCAATAAGTACTTTTTTCCTGGGTCTCTTCCTTTACAGGGCAATGAGGCTAGGGGTTCACAGTTAAAGGTTATTAAAATATTAAGTATAATTTTCCACTGTATTTAACTCTTCCGAAAGAAAGTGCAAGATATGGCACGCAATGTGAAATATAAATACATGTATTGCAGGGCAAGCAGCTTCTCTTAGGAGATGGTGATCCCTCAATTATGTGCCTGGGGGATATGTCTTTGAATTGAAAGCTCGTTTTTTCCCTTTTCTTTTTGGTCCACCCTTGCTAATTAGCAGACTAATCACCAGCAGGCAGCTATTACAGACTGGAGCATAAAAAAGGAAGTTTGTAGGCTTCAGACGTATCAGCCAGATCTGTGTAACTTTGTTGGTTTGGAAAAAATTCAAATGCAAGAAAGGTGCTGAGGATACAAACACTGATCTGTATCTATTGATGAATGCTATAAGTGTCACACGCATACAGCAGAGCAGCCAAAACAAATAAATGCTCCCAGAATGAAAGCATTCCTTGTGGGCCAGCTCACTTAGAGCACTCTCATGTGGTTCTGTCCAAGGAGGCTTATCACAGCATAAACCACAGCTGACTGGGCTTATGGGGCAGGCAAGAAATCCTGGGCACCTCCACCTGTGATGCTGGCATGAGACCAGCTGTGCCAGTGCCCAGAGCTGTGCAGTATGAGGGGTGTCTTGAGTTTCTTGCAGGAGCCACAGGCATGGTTCTTCAGTAAGGTCAGCAGCCCCTGCCTCTTTAATCTGCCACAACACAGCATGCCTGCCTTCCTCCATCCTGGTTTTCTGTAGACAGCATGGGGGAGCAGGAAAGGAGAGCAGGGTTCCTTGCACCCAAGTGGGTGCATTAGCACTGCCTCATTTTGCAGCTCTCTAGCCAGCATCTCTGGCCACTTCTTCCTCACCTTTTGGACACTGGTTCTGATTTGCTCTAAGGATAAATCATCCACAACTAAGCTGATAGTGTAAATAATAGCTTGCAGTGAAAAAAAAAAGAGAAAGTATTCAGTGTTCTGGAAATATGGACAAATTAAATCACTGTGAAAAGCAGTCCTGTAAAGTAATACGATTTGCATTGTTCATATGAATATTCTTATGTTCATTTAATTTCTCTTTGAAGAGGCATGGTGTTTCCCTAAGTCTTTCCTACATACCTGGTAAGAAAAGAAACAGGTGATTCTGTAGAGTGAATTTAATGTTGTCCTTGTTTGCATTAGTTCTGTGCAAAGACTTCAAAAGTGCACTAAAAATGCAAGAAGAGTTAGTCTTTTGTAAATTTTGATGAGTCAGGATTTCAAGAAGAGCAAGTCAACTCCCGTAATTTTTATATATTAAACACTGCAGGGAAATGGGTGTTTCCAGTGTGAGATCCAGTGTACAATGCAGTTCTCTCATGAGGCCAGTGAAAGAACAAGCACATTCCTGTTCATGCTTTTACCATGAGCTCCTATAGAAAACACTCTTGCAGGCAAAAATACTTTGGAGAGCACCTACCTTCTTGTGTGCTCCCTGTCACACTCAGGAGGAGCTCAGTTTCCTCCTCTCTCCAGTCCTTGGAGAGACCAAAATAGAAGTATACCACTGAGACTGTCTTCCCTCTCTGTAACTCCCAGTGAATGTCAGGAGGACTTTTGGAACAGGTCTGATTTGGTACAAGTTTAATACAGTTTAAATAGGAATGTTTTCAACTTTTTTTTTGATTCGTGATCCCATTACCTCGTGATTCATGATCCCATTGCCTCGTGGTAATGTGACCAGTGGAGGTATAAGCCCATATATGGCCAATAGAAATTTATTTAGAAACAGGCTTGTTCTTCTCAATTGCTTTTCCAGGTCCATGAAAGTCCGATAGTGATAAGAGCAGTGAAAATGTAAAGGAGGTGTTTGTTGTTGCAGTAGTGACAGACAGCATGAGGTGGTGCTGTTCTGCATTATCTTTTTCACTTATTTGTTTAGAGTCTAACTCAGCTAGCATGTGTTGTTACATTCTGTGGTTTTTTATGAAGGCTTTCACTTCAAAAAAGACAGTGGGTCTTGTTGCAGAAGTTTTATTAGTTGCAAAAGTTTGTTTGCTCTCGTGGCCCATCAGAGAAAGCTTTTCCAGGAAAATTGCTGCCAGAGAACCACTGCAGATGTGGGCCAAGGCACCGGGAAGGAAGGCATTGCTTGCACACCATCTGAATACCAGTCTTCCAGGTGGAATTCTTCAATTGCAGAGAAACTCCACATTACGTCTGAAGAGGTCATCATCAAATCCTCAGAGGACTGCATAGCATAGAAGGTGTTCTGGGTCAGGAACTGAACTCAGTAATCCTTGTGGGTCCCTTCCAATATTCTGTGATTCTATGACTCTGAGAGCATAAGCCAAGTGCCAGGGAAAAGGATGGTGATACTTGGAGAGAAATCATATGGGGAAAAAAAAACCCCTCAATAAACATTTAGAAAAACAAAGTCTGCCTGAGTACTGTTAGAGGACTTTGCCTTGGATCCACTGCTGGTGTTCACTGCAGTGCTGAGCTCCTACACCTCTGGTTGGTTCCTATCTAGGAGCTTCAATCTGCTGGAGAAGAAAAGCTCCCTAATGCCCAGCCAAGGTAGCAGTTCAAAGCTGATTGCCTGCCACCCAAATGTAAAACAGCCACTAAGTTCCATACCTAGAATTTTCCATTAGCCTTTGGCCATTTTATCCCATTCATTAAAACAAATGCAATGTGTCACTGACCTCAGTTACACCCACAGTGAGACCTGGCCTGAGCTTTCACAGTAAGTGGAAGCAGTGTCATTCATTCAATTCATTCATTCATTCAGCTGCAGTCTTCATTCCAGGAATAAGCATAGCCACAACACCCACAATATCTTATAAACCAGTATACTTGCCAACTACACTTCCACCCTATTGCTTTAGACAAACTGGGCAAATTCACTGACAGCAGTTATATACACCAATGTTAAAGGCAGGAGACTGGAAAGCATCATAAATACATGAACTGTGGATGCTGGAGGTATGAAAGGAAAATGAGTAGGTTTGCATGTTTTTTTCTGACTCATATTTCTAATCACTGTCACTGTTGGAGGCAACACTGGGATGGCTGAGTGATAGGCTACTGGTTTTTGCATATGCTCTCATTTCTTTCCTGCTGGGATGTCCAAGGTGCAGCTAACAGAAATAGGGCAGCTCTGTGAAGAGATACCCAGAAGAGCGAAGGACTTGTCCCTCCTGTGCCTGAGGCAGTAAGTGTGTCAAGTGCTCCTGAAGCCCGTGGCTGTAGAATAAATATTTTGTATTTTCCTGGAGGGAGTGTAAGCCTGCCATGTCACCAGATACCAAAGAGTCTTTTTCTGCTCAAAAGCAGGATAAAGCCACAGAAAAAAGAATCTGCTGCTCCAGAAAAATAAAAAAAATTTCACTGACAATCCTGCATCTAACATAACCCTGCAAGAAACAATGTTCTTCCTAAGTCATCATTTCTTTAATTCCTCAGGGTCAGTTCTCAGAAATTTTTTTCTGTGCTGTGACTCCACTTTCAGCAGCCCATAAATTACCTCTACAACTAATCTGCTGCCCCACTTCTAGAAGTTGTGCCTGCAAAACTCACAAAATACCTAGTCATCCAAGGAAGACTTTTCTGCAGAAAACCAAGCCCATCCTGTTTATCAGCAAGCTGGCAACTAAGACATGTGAGCACTTTCATGGTCCTGTTCCCCAGCAGGATCTGCTCCTCCCTGGAGATTTTGACCCTTGGCTAAAGAGCTGTGACCTCTTGCTATTCAGCCGAAAAGCAGGCAAAAGCAATTCCTGCCCACCTACCTAGAAGTTTCCCTCTGTGAACCCAGATTAAAGAAAACCCTCACTTTCCAATCCTTTCTGACATAACCCAATACAGAGTGTGACCAAAATTGGAAGGTTTCCCACTCCAGCAATTCAGCAATGATTCAAGAATTAATTAGGCAATAAAGTAGAGGAGATTCAGCTCATTTGATCTAACAGTTTGCCAAGGAATGGTGGCTATGTCTCCATCTGATATACATACCTTGTAACTCAAGTACTGATTCCATATAGTCTCCAAAAATACATTAAAACCAGCTGTGAAATACAGTGCTGCCATAAACTAAATTAAAGAGAAAACTCTTTTGAAACCTTAGCCTAGAAAAGCATTAAGAGATCATCAGGTCTGCATTAAATAAGACTATTTATGTGAACTGTCAGAGCCATAAGCTGTATATAATCAGAAATCAAGAAGCTAGGATAGTCAGAGGCATCTCTGAGTTGCCCATTTCTTGATGGGAACAGATGGAGAAATGCCCATTGTCTGACTGGAGAATGAGATCACCACTAAAATTACTAGGACAGAAGTTTTAGGAGAAGTTCAGTCAACTTACTGGAGTAATCCCCTGACCTCACTGTAATAATTCCTTGCAAGCACTATACTCTTGCAAAAGGGTGTTCAGAAATTCTCCTTCAGTATAAGACAGATCTTAAACAGTGAAAATTGTTGTTGCTGTATTAATGACAGCAGCTAAAAGGCTCTTTTCAACACTGTCCAGTTTCTACCACTGGAATCAATTATGCACTTGCCAGGGCAGAGATTTCTACTCACTTCAGCAGCACAGAGTCAGGCCAAGAAGTCATGCCTATGTACCACATTTGGGGGAGATCAGATATATTGGACAGGATGCCACTTCGTTTTGTTCCCCTCAAGCAGCTACTCACAGATGCTAGCATTTCTACTTCTTGCTGCATCCCAAACCCTGGGGTAGCTTTGATCTGCTGCTTCTCACATATTTCCTTCCATTTGACATTTCTGCCAGGTAGCACTTTTCAAAGGTGGGTTTTTTCCCACATCCTACCTCTGGGAGGTAGGATTTGGGAGAGGACACCCAGCCATTTTTCACTCCCTGAGCTTCTAGTTTTGCAAATCATACACTTATATTATTTGCAAATAGTACTTCTGTAAACCAGTAACCCTTAGAAATTCCTCAGGAAAGTGACAGGAGTTGGGTAGGCTGCAGACTAGTAACTAGAGATGTTGATCAGTGCGACACATCTCACCAGTACAGCAACAGACCTCAGTTATGCAGTTCTTAACTTCTACCCTGACAGTGGCATGGAAAGATTTTTTTATGTTTGGAAGTACTTCATGGTCTCAAGAGTGCATTGTGCACTGGCAGAAGAGGAGACTCCCCTTCAGTGTGTTTGAAGATGTTTAGTACAAATGACAAATAACTTCTTTGGGCTGAGATGAATCAACGATGTACATTTATTATCTGGTTTGTATTTCCATGTTGCTCAGCTTCTTTGTGAGACTGCAGGGAAATGTTAACAAATTAATTGCATCCACTGCTAAAAGGGATCATAAGAAGTGCTCTCAATCATCTGTCTTATACGGATATTGTGTGTGGGAGGTTATGCTGTTTACTACCAGCTATTGCCTGTATTACCATAGCACCTATAAGCTACAGAAATAGAACAGGCTCCATTTCAGGGATACTATGAACACACTAAAAAAGACAGTCACAGTTTCAAAAACTGTTCTGAGGTATAGATCCCCAAAGACACCTTAAAGGAAAAATCAACATAACTCAGCTGTTTTCATCTCTAAAACTTTCACCTTTTCTTTCTAGGTGAAACTATGACTCAGAAGCTTTTTGTTACTTATCTACTGTCCTTTCAAGTTTTATCTACAAGTCCTTAGATAAAGTTAAGCCTAAAACTGAATATGTATCTTTTTATTTCAACTCCAATTGTGTTGCTGATGTGATGGTGTTAACTTGATAATATTGCAACATTAGGTACATCAGATGTATTGGAATCTGTGTCCTTCTAACTACCCTACAGCAAGATAAGCTTCAAGGGCAGGAATTTTTCCAGAGGATCTTGAATACAGACAGCAGATTTACAGATAATATTCCAGTGAGGTATAAAGCACACTAAATGTGGTGTTCTGTACTGTGAGGCAGCTCTGTCAAGTTGGAGCACATAACTGCAATCAGTACATTTTAAAAAAGGTAAACAAAGCAGATTTTTGTCAAGAGACAACGTTACTCTAAAGACCTTATTCATTCTTCAGCCAGGTAGTGTGAGCATTCAGGGTTTGGGTTCAATTAGTAATGGGATTGGGTCAGTACTTCATGCCTGGAGTGGCTTTCCACCTTGTAATTCACAAATCTTTGAAAGTCTATTGGCTACTTCCAGATGGAAAAGAAATGTCAATACAATCCCATCAGATCTCTAGGGTAATAAACGAGGCCAGGACTCAGATGGAACAACAAAAAAAAAGCACCTAGTTTATTTTTATACAACCACTAAGGACGGGAGCCCAAGATAAGCTCAGGCTCCACCCGACAAGCCAGACAAATACACAAAGTACCAAAAACCTTAACAGTGTATAACACTGGGCGCTCCTTAGGATGTGGAGTTCCACCGGACACCCTCCGTAAAGTCCCAAAGTCCTTTTTATCTTCCCTGCTCTCTTCTGATTGGACGCTCAGGATCCTCTCCCTGATTGGCTTGTTTTCAGGGTCCTGATTGGTCTTTACTGAGGGTCATCCAATCATTTTGCCAGGGTATCGAATGATTGGTCCATCACATCCACCAATCAACGCTCGAAGTGCTGATGCTGCTCACATGGTGTTGTCCTTTGAACAGTTACTGCTTCCCCACCCTCAGTGCCCTCTGAATCATTAACTCACAAACAACTTATAACCTCTATTCCCCAACATGTAACTTTCAGAAGCATTAGTTACTTACTTATAACATCTGGTGGTCCTCAAATCCAGCTAAAAATGGTTTAGTAGTTCTGTTTCTCCTCTTCTTCCCATTAGCAAAAACTGAACTTTCCTGACAGAAGTCAGCCCATCTACAAGAAAGGCCAGAAGGATGATCCAGGGAATGACAGGCCTGTCAGTCTGACATCAGTGCAGGGAAGGTCATGGAGCAGATCACCTTCAGTGCCATCAGGCGGCACATGCAGGACAGCCAGGGGACTGGAGCCCAGACAACACATGTTTAGGAAAGCCAGGCCCTGCTTGACCAACTTCCCCCTATGGCAGGGTGATCTGCTTAGTGCACGAGGGAAAGGCGCTGGATATCATCTACCTGACAGCATTGACACCATTTCCCACAACATTCTGCTGCAAAGCTGGCTGCTCTTGGTTTGGATGAAAGGTAAAAAAGGGCCTGAATGGCTGGGTGCAGAGAGTGATGGTGAATGGAATTACATCCAGCTGGTGGCTGGGCACTAGTGGTTTCCCCCAGGGCTCAGTACTGGGGTCAGTCCTGTTTAATATCCTTACTGATGATCGGGGTCCAGGGCACCCTCAGTCATGTTGGTCATGTGTTTTGATCTGGTGGCAGGTGGGAGGGTTCTGCAGAAGGGATCTGGAAAGGCTGGATTGATGGAATGAGACCAATTGAATGAGGTTCAACCAGGCGAAATGCCATGTCCTGCACTTGGGTCACAATAACCTCATGTGGCTCTACAGGCATGGGAAGAGCGTCTGAAAAGTGCCCAATGGAAAAGGACCTGTGAGTGTTGGTCAAGAAGAAATGGCCTCAAGTTTTACTAGGGAAGGTTTAGATTGGATATTGGGGAAAAATTCCTCAATAAAAGGGTTGTCAAGCATTATAATGGACTGCCCAGAGAAGTGGTGGAGTCACCACACCTACAGCTATTTAGAAGACATGTAGAGGTGGCACTAAAAAACATGGTTTAATGTTGGGCTTGGCAGTGTTGGGATAACTATTGGAATTGATTATTTATAGGCATTTTCCAACCTAAATGATTCTGCACAATTTCAGCTTCTGAAGATGTCTTGGGGCTTCACTGAAGTGAGTACATGAAGGCCCTGTAATTACCTGGACAGGCAGCTAATCTCCTCAAGGACACCCCACATCTTCTCATTCCACTCTCTGTGGTAAAGCATATCACCAGGCTCAATACAACACCTGCCCTGAATTTTCTGCATTTTCTGGCAAAAGTATATGATTTCTTTTGCTCATTAATGTTTATAGCAGAAAATGGAACATGAGAGAGGAACATTGCCCTTTACAAGGGAAAGATTGAGAATCCAAAGTGATCTCATGACTCCAAAGAGAATCAGACGATAAGCCTGGGAAGCTTACCCAGCTATAATGGTGCCTTGTACCAATCAACAGCTCAGGATTAGTAGGATTAAAGTAAATCTTATTTCTGGCCATCCATGTCTGAATTTCATTTTGGCATCTGGTCAACAAAGCAACCGCCTTTTGCAAGGTAGCATGACAAATTTCTTTTTCCGTAAACATTATGGGGAAAAAATGTTCTCGAAAAGTCTGTGAAGTGCTCTGTGTTATCTGTGGAAATGATGCTAAAATTGGAGCAGAACTAAATGTTCAACTTTCATTTTATAATAGAGTGCAACAGAAGCACATCATGAAGTTGCAGGTTTACATCTGTTCAGCTGAGAAGAAGCATTTTCTTTTGTCTTTTCCATATACCACTTACACCACATCCAAGTTCTCTAGATTTTGCCACAAATAATCTTCCCTTTTGCAGCAAGTGCTAACCACAGGTTAGCTACATTGGCCGACACACTTCAGTGTGTCAGATGAAATGGAGAAAGAAGGTTCAATGACATGAAAGGACATGGGTATGCACAGAAGTGAAAGAACTGGTACTTTGCAGTTGCAAAGATGCTGAGATTGCAAGCATTAAACAAAGAATGAGGCTTACAGCTACATGAACATACTTTTTGAATTATCTTTGCCAGCAATTTTCCTCTTAAACAGAGATTCTATTTCTAAAAACAACAGTTTAATTTTGATTCTTCATAGTGTTAATTTCTCAGAGTAATGACATTTCTTTAAGATTTCTCTTTAAGAGGTCTCTCTTTAAGAGAGGTCTTTAGGCTCTCTCAGGATTTTCTTGAAATCCTGATTTCTTTTGTGATTGTGGCTGAGTCTCATCTTCAGGTATCAGATGGAGGCATGCTGCACATGTGGACATGTCCAAACCAACATGTGAGGAAGGCAGAGCTCAGTCCTAGCTCAGGAACAAATGAAATATATTTCTCCTGGTCTCTGGTTTCCACCACGAAGTTGCTGATCCTGACAAACACTAATGGTTAAAAAATACACAAAATGTTTCTAATAGGTAGGAAATGTCATGTCTGCATTTCAGATGTCTCCAACTCTGTTCAGCTTTGATAGGACTATTGAAGCACTGAGAATGTACTTCCTGCAACAGACCTTTTAACCTACTCCCAGTGAAGAGTTATTTGGGACAATTAACAGTGGTAGGAGCTGCTCCTTGAACTGTAAAAAGCTGAAGTTTATAATCCCTTCAGGCAGGGATTAACATCTGATGTTTGGAACTACTGCTAAAATATCTCCTCCTTTCATTGCCCACTCTGGATGAGCTGCCTGCTCCCCTTTTTATGGCAGTCTGGCTCACTGCAACTCCAGGTCCGGTCCAGCTGGGGAGTGTGGCAAAAGTAGAGGGGCAGGAACAATGGAGTTGCCCAAAAAATAAAGAATTTTATTAGTGAAAATAACAAACACAGAAACTGCACAATCTGAGGGGCAACACCCAAAGACCTGGGGGCGTGTGATTGTTACAGTATCTATGGATATCTGAGGGCAAGGGTCCAATCCCAAATGCGGAACAAGAACATGACCTTATGTGTTACAGGTCCTGAACCAACTGAGAACCAGAACCAGAAACATGGCCTTTTATGGAATAATTCTATTAGCATGCTAACTCCCATAACTCTCCTCACCATATCTCCTTTTCAGTATCCCGCTTCCCATGGTCTCAGGTAGAAGTCTCCAGCATAAGCCACTGAGGCCAAACCACCACTCATCTCAGCCACTTTGGGTGCCACACCTCGTCACAGATGGAAATTTTCTGAGCTGCATGTTGGCCACTACGAGTGACAAAACTGGTGGCATCACTCTGACTTATGGGAGCAAAAGATCTGACTTAGATCACATGGTTATTCTATTCTACTAAAACCATATCTCTAAGAGGACATAAGGGTTGCCTGCAACTCTATCTGTCTCCTGTGGTCTGAGGCCTGCTGTTGCTGTCCTCTGAAAACAAAGAGTAATAACAGCTTTTTAATCTGAATACAACCAGGTATAAATATCATGCCATTGAGAAACAACATATCAGATAACACTGATGCTGCTCTAAAGGGGTATTTCCCATTTTATGGGAGTTCTTGGTCTAGAATGGAAGCACTATAGCAAGTTCATTAAGAAATCTAATACCAACAGTAAAGAGTAGTAAATATCTTTAAAGGGATGAAATTCAGAACTCAAGCGTTGCTTGTGAGGATACAGACCTACTCTAAAGTTACCAAAACAGAGTTAATGGGATGGTCAGACAGCCGGTACAAAAGCACAGCATTCTGGCCAAGCCTTGACTGAGGTCAAACGGTTGTACCCACCCTCCCATCTTTAGTTTCACTTCTTTGTTATGCATATAGTGTTAATTACCTGATGATTTACTTTCTACAGTCCACACACTTTGCCTTTACATAGGATTCACTTTGACAGTTGATGTGAACTACTCCAGTCAAATTCCAATACATTTGCATGAGCTGTATAGATTTTGTCTAACATTTCTAGGATATGTTTAAACTTCTGTAGAAGAAAAATTAGAGGCTGCTCTTCAACAGTGACCCCCACTGGAGAGTAAGCCTTAACCTCTGTTCTCCTCATCTAAGGTATTAAATTAATTATGGAGAGCAAGATAAGTAGCTCTCAAGAACAATTTGTGCTTTAGTAACTCATTTCATGTAACCTAAGACCTTATACTTGATCAGTGATGTTGTAGTGAATCTTTAATGTGTTCTGCACATGGATTTTTCTGAATTGCCATTTCTATTCAATTTTACTTTACAATGCTTGGTGTTGTATGCTTGTCAAGGCAGACTCGCAGGACTGGAATTCTGTGTCTAGTTTTGAAGTGAAAACAATATTGTTGAGAGATTTTGCCTGTGGTAAGATTTAAGGTATTGTGACAAATGTTAAAATAGAAACAAATGCAGGTAAAGTTGTAGGAACAAGGTTGAAAAAACCATACCTTTTTCCTCATGCTTCTCATTCCTCTTGATTATCAAAGCTCTTTTTTTGAAGAGGAGATTACATGCAATTCCAAAAATAGCACAGTCCTAATTAATCTGGGTGCCATATCACTCATTTGAACAGCATCCTGGCATATTCTCCAGTCAACAGTCTTACTGCAACATCATTGCCCCTCCACAGAAGGGAGCCTAGTGTGGATAGCATGGGCTGTACCAAGGAACCAAAGGGTGTGCTCTCAGTTTTTATTCAGATACTCTGAACATTTTTATTTGTCTGAACGGCCATTGCTGCTGTCAAGATATGTGTGAAATAGTAAATATTCTTAACTAAACAAATATTCTTATTAAAGTAGCAATAAACACATGTGATTTGGAAACTAAAATTGATGGCAAACACTATGGCAGCCATGGAGAAATCCACATAAAATATATAGCCAGGACAACTGCAATGAGCCAGGACAAGGGTCTTGATGTAGTTCTTACTGTCATTCTAGTGAATGAACTGGGAAGTGTTCTCTGGTTGAACATAATGGGTGATGAAGGATGTTACACAGCCTTCAGAAAAACATTCCATGCAGCAAAAGTCATACAACATGGTTCAGTTCCACCTTCTCTAAACTGGTTCTCCTGCTACTAAAGTTCCTATCTACTTAGAACTGGGTAAAGACACCAAAGTACTTTAAAGCCACTGTGCCTTTTATAATTTACTGTGGCCACTGTCCTTTTTTGATGTTTCCCCTCTTATAGCTCATCCTCACTCGACATCATCCACAGGTCATTGTTTCTCTGCCTGCTAGATGCAAAGAGCAAGAGACTCCGGAAAATTTACTGGAAACCCTGATATCACTAATCTAATATAGAAGCCATTGAGCATATCTTCCTCTAAAAGAGAGATAATTGGGACCCAGGTTCATTCCCCCTGACTATTGATACTGAGTTTATCACTGAGATGTCCAAACTAGGAAGAGAGTGCCTCTATAAACCAGGGGCAGATAAGGACAATTTTAGAGCACAATTCTGTTCTTAGCAAGATGAGCAACTCCTTGTACCATGCCATTAAGTAAAGAATATGTACAAGGGTTCTAGATACCTATCTTATAATTACAGTTAGGAGACTCATGTTATGGTCAGAGTATCCCCCAAAATGTGCTTTTTCTGCCACCTCTCTTCCTGCTCCTTACCCTACCTGCCCTCAACGGCCTCTTCCCATAGGGAAGAGTTTGTGTTGACGTGGGAGAGAGATCCTGCAGTACACCCAAAATTTACTGTCATCTGCTGGAAAATAGATCTGTGCAAAAGAATGAGAACTTTAACCACTTTTACAGATCAGGTCAGATATCTTGCACTCATGATGTAGCTTTTTTATTTCCAAAAACATCTATTTCACTTGCTAACTTCTAGGTTATTTTTCTTTGAGCAATAAATATTCTATAGCTCCCAAGTTGTTTTAAACCTCTTTTCTAAAAAAATAAATAAAATCTCCTGAGCCCTCTTGTTCTCCGAACAGTATTAGATTGGATTATACTTTTCAGCAGGCATTTTGACACATCTGTGCAAATGTCAACAAAACTAGAGAAATAAGGGCCAACAAAAGATGCATTTGAAATTTGGAACTCTTGTGCAATAGTTTATTGCACAATACTTTATTACACCCACCATGGATAAAGGTGGGTTTTGTGCCTGCATTTGGATTTTTTGGGGAGCAGGGAAGTGTTGGACCCATACACATATAATGTTTGTGATGCCTGTTTAATAATGCTGTATTAATCCCATTTGGTGTCATCAGTCATACTCTACCGCCTGTCCCAGCTCTCCCAGACTGTTCAGAGACCTCTAACTGAAATATATATATTGGAAAATATGTATTTGCTCTAGTTGCTGAAGCAAATCAGACAAGCCAAATATTCATTTCTGAAGCAGCTTAACCTTTATATGTGGTATCTTGTGTCTGATTTGTGGTGTGTACACACATGGCTCAAACAATTGTAACTATGTCAAGTTTTCTGATATTAGTTGTCAGCACTGTATACCTGATACTGTGTATGGGGACAGAATACATGTCAGAGAATGAACTTGTGAGTAATAGGAGTAGCTGTCTCTTACAAGCAAATGCAAGTGCCTGTATAACATATCTAAGATCTCAAAACACTTCAAAATACTTTCAACAAGATACTTGCAAAGCACTCAGCAAAGTGGTGAGCTTTACTGTGTCCCTCTGACACTTTTATCTCCTGATATACATAGACACGGGTGTCTATCAAAAATGCTAAAATTAATGGACTCCCATCACCTCTTTTCTACAAGTTGTAAACTTCACTTTTGTTGTAGTTTAAATTTCACCTGAAAGTCTTAGTTGAATTTATAAGCAATGTTGGTCAGACTATATCTGAAAATTAACACCTGCAAAAAACCTCTTTAGATTTCTAGAAAATGGGAATAAGTTTGCAAATTGTGCCATTGCTCCATCATCGCTTATTCATTCCAGTGCTCCTTTTCAGGTTGCTACCTACTAAGGGCATCTTAAGCTCAGTTATTTGACTTCAAGCAATTCGTTGCCATGGAAACAGCAAGACATAGCTTTGGGCATCTTCTGGGCCAAATTTTAGGTGAAAGTCTCAGTGAGAAAATTGTCATTGTGAGGCAGTCAAGTTTCAAATCGAGGCCAGAGGATCACAGCTTAACAAAGGACTTTAGACAGATCTGGCTGGACTTGTCTCTCCTGATAAGCAGGGACTTCTAACTCATGGAGGAGTTGGGATTAGCCATGGATAGAGCAGACAAAAACACACACGGGACCTTGTAAAGATGATCTTGAAAGAGACAATATGCCAAAGCATGTCCATACTGATGTAAGCAGGAATGTGGAGTGGAATGATGTTTGTTTGCATGTAGATAGTGTTTCATTCATGTACTTGTTATGTAGATATTATTTCCATTATTCATTGCATTGACTTTTCTGTTACTCCCTCCACTATTACTGATAATAGCAATAATTAATGCATTATTTTTCCTACTGAAGAAACCCCAAAAATATTATTTTAACAGACTTGCTTTCTCAATAAAGAAGATACCTAGCTTAATGTAGTTAGAGCCATCTGAAATGCTGCTACATTTCAGTACATGCATGAGGGAACAGGGAGTGCACCCAAGCTGACTTGAGCAGAGGGGACCGTAAGTCAAGTTGAGAAGTTTTTTGTGCACTACCAACTCTTTTAATGCTGTCTAGTTTCTGCACCTGCAGGAAATACTGTGTCATCTGCCAAACCCCAAATTTCAAGGATTAGCTAATAACATTTTCTTTGAAAAAGCGAGCTGATTCTTAACCAGTATCGTGAGCCTTTGAAGTCTTCATAATCTATTTTCCCTGGTTGCTTTTAATGAGCCTTTGAATGTAACTCTGAAATTTTTTTTTTTTTTTTTTTTTAATTTGATGGGGGAAGGGAATATGCACTCACTTTTCTCCAAAGAATTTAAAAACTTCATTACTGCAAATAACTTTCACAGTGCCAGGACTCTAAGTTATGCAGTATCCTTTGAGTGCATCTATGGTAAATAAATCACAGCTTTGCTGGATTCTCCATCCAAGAGGTTAATGAGATGTAGAAGAAAATCCCAATTAACTCATATCTAAGTTTGAGCCTCTTTTCTCTTCATGTAGGCCAGCTATCAATGGAGTTTCTTCTGATTCTCTTTGGTATCTTTACTATTCTCTGCACTACTCTAAATGACTACATATATGCCTGTGCTATGGTTTCAACTGTGTTTACAAAATTAGCACAGCTAATGCTAAACTAGTTAGCTTTGGAACCTGTAACAGGTAAGCAGTACCAGCAGGGAACTCAGATGTTACTTTTATGTTTGACTTTTACAGCTGTGGGTTTTACAGAGTGGGTTTTACTGCTAAATTGTGGTTGATACTAAACTAGCAAGTTCTCTGATCTCCATTGCCATACTTCAGTCCTTGCTCTGAGTACATAGCCTGGCTTGTCTTGCATGAGTCTCCACTGAGGTTGCCTTATTTTACACCTATAGCTCCTTTGATTCCAGGGAATATATACCTGGGTCTCTCCAACAACCAGACACAACCTCCCCAAAGCCGGACAGCTGCTCCTCACGCTGGCTTGCAGCCCACTGCCACAAAGAGAGTTGTAGACATGTGCTGCAGTTGTGCTGGCACAGCTGTGCACATCTCCTTCCCAAGGCATGGAGGGCTCCATCCCCTCTGAGACACATCCCAGCTGAGGCTACCAGGGTGGCAGGGGAGGAAGGCATTGGTGGGGGGTCCCAGCCTCATTAATCGAGGCTGTATTCCTACACTGTGGCTGTGGACTTGATTCCACTCTTGTGCTCTTGAGAGCTAACCTTCCCTCTGCAGGCTGCTGTGCCTGGCAGCCCCAGCCTCCCTCCCCACTTCTGTGTGACCACAACCACAGACTCTCTGTTGACGCCTCCAGAGAGGAGAGAACAGGCCCCAGCCTGTGCAACTTCTTCATTAGTGCTGCTTGAAGCCATAATTAGATAATATGAGAGGGTTTTCCTCTTGCCAGCAGACAGACTTAATGTACAAAATCTAAAGTAATAATTTTCAGCATATTGCAACTCAACTATAAACAGGATAGGGCTGGGTTTTTTTTCTGTACACAAGGAAGAAAACCCATTTGGCAGAAAACAGAAAGAGTATATATAAAGGTGGGCAACTGTGTAATAGCTCTGTTTATCCTTAAAATAAAGGCAGACTCTAATGACGTTCCATCACTTAACATATTTCTCTATCTTTTTAAAACCCCAAAGACATCTTTTCTCCACCATATTTTTCTGGTTTAAGAACAGATGACTAATTATGCTTCTATAAACTTTGCTTTCCTTTGAAATTGTAATCACTTACTTAGTCAGACTTTTCCTATTATCGTGCATTTTCAGAGCACTTAGAGTACTACTTGTTGTAAAATAAAACAGGAAGCTAATTTGACTGGCCATGATGAGACCACAAGTGGTCTTCAACTAAAAATGATTTATATCAGATGAAGATTTTTCTTAAGAGCTGGGCTACTGTCTGTATTTCCAGCACCAGTTCTGCTGCATGGAGGAATTATTCAGCCTGCTCAAGAGTATGAACCAACCTTCTCTGCTTTATGGTCAGATATAAAATATTAATGTTTAGGGTGCCTTTCCTTTCTGCTGGTAGAGGGCTGGAAGTACCGCCAAGCCACCATGCATAAAACTACTCCTCTTGCCTCCGTTGTGGACAAAGAGATGGAAGAAGGAATTAGCCCACCTACAAAGTAATTATATATCTTTTGTTATTTTGATTTCTTACAAAATCAAAGAGTTACTCCTGGCAGAGAAAATTTATTCATAAAGGAAATCATACAGCTGGAAAGAGTACGTGCAGGGTAGCATGAGCTTTTGCATTTACTTACCCCAGTGGTATTCAATCTTAATTTTCTCCCTTTTTTGCTATTTTGGAATCCTGGAGCAGAGGTTTTCCAATAAATTAAACTTCTGACACACTGAGCTGGAATATGGCCTGTACACTGTAGGCTAGAGCTTTCGATACCCTAATGCCCTCTGCCTCATGAGATTGGAAACTCATCAGTTCGATGAAACCAACCCTAGTCACTCATGCTCTTCCTCTGTTGGAATCCACCTCAGAGAGCCCAAGGCAAGAGGTTGTTTAAACCCCTGGGGGAATGGCTGGCATGAGGCACTGCTAGGAAACCTGTGATGCAGACTGAGCCTCTTCTCGCAGCACTGCAAAGCCAGGGAGCTCAGCGTGCTTCACTGTCCAAGCTGCACCCAGGGCTGAGTGAGTTAAGGTCATGCCACAACACAGAAAGGTACAGGCCAGGCAAACACCCACCCAACCAAACTAAAGTTCCTCGCCCCTGGGAGAAGCAACAGAAAGTGCGGAGGCATTGACCTGATCTAGCCTTTCCCAGAGTATCTCCATTTTCAGCTCTTCATCATGAGCATAAGGGGAAGTGACATTTTACTGCCCTTGACTTGGTGACATGAACCACAAGCTGGATTGGCTCCAGAATACAGAAACTTGAAATTACTTTCACATTTAGACTGTATGATGGAGAGTTAGGACATGTTCAGCATGCAAACTGAACGTGCCAAATTATTTTGGAATGTGTAAAAATCTGTGTTGTTAATACTGGATAAAAGCTCATCTGTGGATGATGGGGTTTTCACATTCTGTTCCCAATAAATCTTCTTTTCTCCATACTAGTGTACTCCCACTGTTCTGGTACAGGCAAAATGTCAGCTGAGGTCGTATGAGTCCTGAATCAAGACAGCAGATTTGGCTTGATGTGCACAAACTGCCTGATGCCAGCAGGCAAAATTAAAGACAACAGTAAAAATACCCACAACATAGGTTAAACCCCCACTGCTATCAAATCAAATGCAATTAAGAAGTCAGAGCAAAAAAGAGGGTGGATTGAGCTCACACTGGAAGTAAAACATCTTTTCCCCTTCTGTTTCCCTGGAAGGGATTATATTTCTTTGTGTTTCATTAAGATACAACCCCCTGTGTTAACTTTTTGTCATTGTGACTGTTCCTACTTGGGACTGTAGAGATTGAATTAGCCAGTTCTCTGCACAGGCTGGAGTCAGGTGTCACGGCACTCCAGCTAAGGTTGCTGGTGATGTTGCCTCAACAGAGCTTTCCTGTACAGAACAGAGCCCACCTTTAGTTTGAGAGCTTTGTCTTCTGAAGAAGCACCCACCTGCTCTTTCCTAACACAGAGTGGCACAGCCCACATGGTAGAAGCTCATTTCCCTGAAGTGCAGCTTGGAGCTGGATGCTGCTCCAGTATTGCAGTTACTCTGCTGTGTATGTATGGTACGTGTGCTGGAATGGAGTCTAGGAAAGGCATCCCAACTGTCCTCTACACAACTCCTTTCTTCTGAGATGACAAAATGAGCATCAGTATTCTCTAGGATAATGGTGGAGATACTTAGACTTGTCACACTAGAGCTGTTGGAAATTTTCTATGTGTTTTAGGGGACACTGAAATTTACCAGCAATACTCAGCATCCTTTGGATTTGGTCTTGGATTTATTGCACATTCTCAACCATTATTATTTTTAAAGGCTTAAATGGCTTTGCTTTTTTTCTTCCTTGACATGTTCTTGTGCTAGCAGTCAATGGGATATATGAATCTGAAATTAATACTGATATCATAGGAAATTACAGCATTTGCTGTAATCACAGGGGTGCTCCATCGAGACTTTTTTTCTAGCAATTACTAGCAATACCAGGTAGTAATGATGGAAAACATTGAGTAGGTATGCACTTAGCTTGAACTTGATAGAAAGATAAGGAAGTTCCCCTATTAAAACAGACTTTTCTTGCTAATAAAATTCAATTAGCATGTCAGTCCTGACTTCAGGCACATTTTAAAGGAAGTGTCAATTTAATAATCACTCTTCAGTTTGAAATGTCATCCCTTTTCTGATTACAAGTAAACTCTATAACTACCATAATTAGGAGACTTTGGAGAAAGGAAGTCAGTTTGAATGTATTCAATTCTGTTTTGCAGCACCATGCGGAGTCCAGTAATTCCTTTTGCTACAGGTACAAGGACTCCTGCAGGCCCTGTATTTGCCCCACTTAAATCAATGACTAAATCAGTGGGCTCATAGTTCAAGGGTGAAAAGGTTTATGGCAATACAAATATTAACAGCTACCAGAAAGAGCAGTAGTGGGCTGGATCAGTGTAAGCTCGTGACAGCACACAAGTGCCTGGGGAAATGCAGTTGGACAGGAGAGAGATTAATGCAGAGAAACACTCACCATTCTAATGCCTGTACATGTCCTCAGCTGGAGGTGTGAGAAAGATTAGGAAAAAGCTCTGCTGAGGACAGTAAAATTTTTCTTTTCAAAGAAGGAAAAAAAAAATGAGGAAAAAGGGTGCCCTGGCCTAGAGAACAAGAGAAAATTCAGACTGCACAGCTTTAGTAGCAATGGCAAACTGGCAGCAACAATGATTTTTTGAGTATTGTGAGAGAAACAAGGATGAATATGGAATACTCCTACCTACAGAACATCAATATCTAGTCATATTCATATAGCAACTCCTAGAAGAGATTTGTGGTCTCTTGTATGCTGCATACATTTGTGTAACTGTTTGTGCCGACAAAGTTTTTGGAAAACAGGAACCAAAGTAAGATGTGTGTCTCAGTACATCAGCAGTGCGGCCTTCACTAAGGAGAAAGTAATCTCTGTGTCCTGGACATACCATCAGAATTTGAATTACAGCCTTTTGCATCACTACATCACTCAAAATTAGGGATCTTCTTCAGGAAAGGTATTTCCCAGTAAAATCTTAATGTCCCATGTTTTGGAAATGATTTTAACTTTTACCTGCTGAAACAAACTGGCAGAACTGAGCATCCTAAATGAGCAGATCCAAACTCACAGGGAACTGCCCTGACTGCTACTTTCCTGCCTTATGGACTTTTACATTTAATGTGGCCTTATTGTGATCAAGGAATGTCGCCGTTGGGTCTAAGTGCAGAATGGCAGCTGAATTTTGATGGGACTTTCTAAAAAAGGATAATTTTGCTAGCCTAAGTGTGTACAGGTTTGGGAATGCCTTGTCTGTGACATCTTTGCTGAGAATAAATAAGTGATATATTTAGGGTGGGCTAGCATCAACGATGACAGATTCCACATTATGGCCAAAAGGCCACAACTTCATTAATATGATGCCTAAAGGCACCTTCCTGACAGCTGTGGAAAGAGGAGGAAATGACAATAGCCTACAGCACTCATCAGTCTCTCCTTCCTTTCTGGCATTGCAGAACAAGAGACACTGCAGCAGGCCAGAGCAGCCCTGCCAAACCGGGTGAGATTGCCTAATCCCACCTCCCTGCTTCCTGTAGCTCGCTGCAGCAGGAAACCAGATCCCTTCTTATCTGCCAATGGCTCTGCCCTCTGTCTTCATCGACTGGAATATTCCCTAGCTGGTGTTGCTGTAAAGTCACACCTCAGCCAGGCTACCAGCAGCCAGTGTGAGCCAGGGAATGAGCATTGTGGCAGGAATGGGGTGGGAAGCTGCACAACAGTTACTGTGGGCTATGACCAGGTGCCTGCTAACACCAGCAGCACCAGTGAGAGATCAAGCAGAACCTTTCTTTTACTCTGTTAGCCCACTCTTCCACTCCCACACTGTATGTGTCTTGAAAGGAAACCACTGCCTTTCACTGACATGGGTGAAAGCCAATGCCATCCACAGCAGCATCCCAACCTGAATGTATAGCACCTAACACAGTGAATACAGCTCATGCACATGCAAGAAAGCACTGCAGTTCAACATGACATTTTTCCTGTCATAAATAAATACAAAAGGAATTGTTTCACCCAGTTATCTCTGTTCATGACTCATATTCTTTCTGACATGCCTCAATCTCCAAGGTCAGCAAGCGCTTCTTGACATCTAGCGATGCGGCTGGTTGGTCCAGGCTGATGTGCTCACAAATTAAATACTGAGGGCCTTGAGGATTTACTCCAGCCAAGAGAAGCCTCCAGTCAACGCAGAGGGATTGGCATCTCTGAGGGGCACTTCAGAACTGAGACAACATTTAAAATCCCCCATGGAAGATTTTTTTCCTGTCCTTTTTCTGTAAGAGACTCCAAAGACCCACTGGGAGATTGAGGTTAACCTTTGGGAATGTTCCCCTCTCACTACATCTGCTATTGAACAGACATACCAAAAGCAATCCCAGGGGCAGCTGGGAAGCTACTGAATTTGGATTTGCACCACACAATATTACTAATAAAAAACATACAGTAAGTGCATGACTGGGGCAACCTGACTCCCCAGCACCTGCAAAGATAGGAGCTGTGTTCTGACCAGAGGAAAGTGACACAGTATCTCCACCTGCCTGGTAGAAAGTGCCAGTGCCCCTCAACCAAGCTGCATATGGAGTCTGTTCTGCTTGCAATGAAGAACTAAGAAAAATGCAACATCTAGGCTTGTGGAGGGAAGGACAGTAATGCTGCAAACCTCCAAAATGAAAATATGCTCCCTATGGTGGAGATGGACAGACTTGGCAGAACCTTCCTCCTTTAAACAAGTTCATTTCTGTGTGGTTTGGTGCTGCGTATCCTGTACTCAAGTTACACAGTTGTCATGGGACTAGTAGGGTCCCTAAGGTAAGCTGTACCTTTACAAGCATGCGATAAAAAGAGAGACCATGGAGTCTATGTAAATGAGAAGTAGTAATAACAGACTGAGAAAAATAAATGAAGAGGAAGCACTGGCTTCTGGTAGCTTTGCTGAGGTTGAGTAGGGATATACTGCCAGAACCAAGGTGCTGCTTTCACAGGAAGGAAGAGAGCTGCACAGCTCTTGTCCTGTCTGAGCTTATCAGAGAGTATGTGCAATTGGGAGGTTGTGGTAAGGTGCAATCTAAAATCCTACTCCTTGCACCTTTTACCTGCTACCTATGGCTCAATTCACTGGCTTATCATGTTCCTGAGAGGCCAAATGAATGCCTGAGCTGATTTTCTCAGAGGTATCTCCTGCCTGGTGAATGCTATACTGCTGTTTCTTGGTCCTTTTCTTGTGATCCCATGTAAGTTTGGGTGGCTGCTGCTCTTTCTGAAGCATTAAAACTTAACAGTTCCCCCCTGCTTTATGAATCTCAAGTGAAATATTAAAATACCTTTCAGTGTCTTATAAACAACTTATCATGACTCCCCCAGGTAGGAGGAGGAGTACAGTCCATGCTCCATTACAAGAGCTAAAAGCCTCCCAGTTGGAGAGGAAACTCAGCAATGTGGGGTACAAATACCCCAGTGATTTTAGTAGTGGCTTATCTTGGTCCAAGAAATAATTTTAGTACTGTTGAGCACTGCCCCTGGACTTCCAACAGCTCTTAAGTCCCTGCTTGCTCCCACTGGGTCACACCTGAACTTCAAGCCCCCCTGGAAGTGTGGAGAAGTGGTGCTGAGATTGGGACAGGCTCTGTGCCTCCCTCCCCTCCCAAGCACAGGGCTGGAACCCATTTCAAGACAAGTCAGAAACCTCAGCTAAAGACCTGAGCTGACTTTGTGTCACGGTGTGCTTCTCTTTCCAGAAGCAAAGCGTGAAGGCGTATGAATGGTCCATGCTAAAAGCCAGCAGTAGGGCCAGCAAAGTTCATCAGCTCAGACCTTGATCTCTGTGAAAGCAGCTGTATCCCCCCTCTGGACCTAAGCTTGTCCCAGGAGCAGGCCGTTGCATCTGCAGAATGTGGGGTATGTGTATCACCAGGCTGGCAGTGATGCTCTCTGCAGCTCAGGCTATTTGACCAGAGGTAATTAAAAGCTGCCTCTATGTGGTCATGTAATGACAGACTGTACCACAACACTCAAGTGCAAGGATGACAAGTTAAGGTCAAGTGGGCAAACAAGCTGCTGTTTCCAAACTGTGGAATGCCTGCATTTGCCTCTGCCTGGATGTCCTTTTACAGTACCTCTTTCAGTGGTATTTACCACCAGTAATTCAGACTTTGTGTTCAGATTTCTTGCCTGCTTGTTAGGCACGTTCACCTTTCAGAAGTGTAGGTACTCTAGCTGAGCCGTGTTGCGTCAGAAGCAGGGCTCCTTGTCTCACGGGAAACATCCTTTCCCTGACACCTCCTAGGACGCCGGTGCCCAAGCGCACGCACCTGACTTCAGGGAGTGCAACAGCCTTCGCGATGTCCCAGGAGG
The DNA here is from genome assembly GCA_013400075.1 of Hippolais icterina. NCBI lineage: Eukaryota > Metazoa > Chordata > Aves > Passeriformes > Sylviidae > Hippolais > Hippolais icterina. The sequence continues at coordinate 73,434 of VWYN01028498.1, forward strand.
TGACACCAGTGGGTGGACACCACCCTCCCGCAGCAGTCGGGCTGAGCGGGGTTCCCTTCTGCCCCTCGAAACAGCTTCTCTTTCTTCTTCTGAGCACCTGAGCAGCGCTCCCGCCGGAGAGGAGCCGGGCTGGGCCGGGGGCGAGGAAGCAGAGTCTGCCCGGAGCAGCGCTCCCCGCCCGACAGGGGCC